>PVLD010006770.1:36677-97585 GCA_004027595.1 Dinomys branickii | reverse complement strand
GCGAGGAAAGGTGGGGGGGGTGGCAAACGCCCCGAGCCAGATGGGTCCAAAGCCCTGGGCGGGGCGCCTGGGGGTCTGCAGCCCCGTACGGGGTCCCAAGGTGGGAGGGCCGTTCGCCCCGGGCCGGGGAGCCCAGAACGGTTCCAGAACCGGGGCGCTCCCCAGTCCGGGTGGGGGAGGGGAGGGTCCGCGGAGGGTCGAGACCCCGGACCGGGGGGTCCTCGCCCCCTTACCTCTCCGCTGCCGCCTGCCCCGCCGCTCTCCCCGAACACGGCCCGGAACCGGCGCAGGTTGGTGCCGATGGCGGCCGAGACCTGCAGCGCCGCGTCGAAGCCCGGGCCCACCCGGAGCAAGGCCGGCCCTGAGGAGGCTGCGGACGATGACGAAGACGAAGACGAGGCTGACGACGAAGAGGCTGCTGAGGCGGCGGCCGCTCCCCCTGGAGCCCCGGCCCCGCTGCTTCCCGCCGCCGCCGCCGCGGCCGCCACAGCCGGGGGGGAGGGGGGCGCCCCGGGGCCGCCCCCGCCAGCCGGGGGCCCGGGGGGAAGCAGCAGGGCCGGGACGCGTTGCCGCGGGGCGCCCCCTAGGCCCCGGCGCCCCCCGCCGCCGCCACCCCCGGTGGTCCCGGGCCGGGCGGGGAAGCGCCACCGACAGCTGTGCGCCATGTTCGCCCCGTGAAGTGAAGCAGCGAGAGGGAGAGGCGACAACACAGGGGGGCGGGGAGGCGGGGGGGGCGCCGAGAGCCCGGGAACCTGTGTAACGCGCTCGGCGCCGCCCTGCGCCCTCACCCTTCCAGCCGCTAAGCAGAGCGCCGGGCCGCGCCCGTCCGCCCCGAAATCTGTATACTGGCCTCGGGCCTCCGCCTCCAACGCCCGGCCGGGACTACTCCATGCCGAGGCCCGGGCAGCCTCCTCCTGCCCGCCCGCCCGCCCCGCAACCTGGATAACTGTGTGCCCCGCCCTCCGGGAGCGGCATTGCTAGGGAAAAGGAGGGGGGAAGGAAGCCCAGGAGCCCCGAGCCTAGCGCGGGTTCCGGGGAGAGGGGGGAGGGGACGAGGACTACTGGGAGGATGGAGGCGGAGGGAGCCGGGCCGCCTGCAGCCTCGCGAGCCGAGAGGCGGATTACACACGTTCCGGGGACGCGCTGGGAATCGAACCGCCCTAGAGAGCAGCTCCAGAACGGCGCGGCTGCTGGGCCCGGGAGGAGTGTACCTTCTGCGCCTCGGGGCACGGATACGAGCGGGGCTAGCCGGACTTTAACGCTTCTAGAATAAAAGAGCCCTCATTGTATTACATGCAAAACAGCAGCATTGCCGTTTATGCAAAATGGAAGGGCCCTCAAAGAACGTGTTTTAAAAAATAAAAAAGGAGCCCCTCCCATCTTCACGCTGGAGCTCGCTCCAGAATGCACACACACGGAGAGGCAGGTCTCCCGCCACCTTCTCGCCCTACAGTGCACTTGGGGCCGTGGAGCTTCTGGCTTTGGTGCCCTTCTATGGAGTTGCGTTGTTTCTCCTGCCCAGGCACCCGGGCCACGCCGTGCTCCGCTAACGACGCGGAGTTACAACGAAGCTGAAGCTGGGTAGCTAACGGGGCCTGGAGGGAAGAGGCGGGCAAAATCACCCCCGCCCTTCTTCCTCCGGTCCCAGCCTGCCGCTGCATGCAAAGCAGACCCTAATATATGCACGCAGAGGAAGGGGGGGCTCGCGAGCACGTTTCTGATTAAGAGAGGGGGAGGAGGAGAGCGTTGGGCATTATGATACACTGGGTGGAAGGGGCCCGCCAGCGGCGAGCTCTGTGCGCGGGGTTTGCAAACGGAGGGGGGAGGGGGAAGGGAGAAGGAAGGATAGGGCGGGCGATGAATATCCACCGGGTTTACTTTATTGCGGGGAAAAAGAGGAGGGTGCCTCTAGCAAAGCTCTGGAAGCCAGCTCGGCTGGGAAAGCCGAGAGGGGAGGGAGGGGTTTGCGCCGGGAGAACTTGCGTTGGCTGGGGCTGGGGGATCGATACACAGCCTGCAGGCCCCGGGCAGCCTCCATCCCCGCTCCCCCCCACCCCCCAGCCGAGGTGGAGTTCGCTGGAAGGTCACGCAGCCTTCCTGGACTCCCGCACCGGTACAGATCGCTGCTTGTAATATTACAGCCTGGGGCGGCAAATTTGGGGAGGAGGGAAGAGGGTCGTAGTGAGCAGGTTGCAATCAGCTCTAGCTCTCTGGAGGGTGCATTGCACGCCTCCAGAGAAGGTCCACGGCCTCCTGGTGCTGAAAACCTATGTCCTTCCAAGTGCGAAACATTTGTGCCTAGCGAACGATGGCGTGGGAGGTGGAGGGGAGCAGGGAAAGGGAGGAGACACAGGCAAGCCCCAACTCCCCGAACTCGTCCGAGATCGATCTTCGTTCCAACCGCGCAGGATGGGGCCCAGATGGTTTGCAAAGCGCACTCTTACAGCGCACACACAGAACCAGATTCCGTTGTTACATCGCGTGGTTTACTAGGTGCAAAAAAGGGTGGGAGCAGCGGGAGGATATTAAACGGCAGCTCCAAGACCCTGCTAAAGACTTAGGCACCCCATTGTGGACGATTTCTCCATTGCAATATATTTAGCATTGGGGTTGTGGGGATACTGCTTTAGTGTAGCTGCTCTGATCAGTTACAGCTTGGCGACCACGTGGATTCCCTCAAGCATCCTGATTTGTTCTCTCTCTTTCTCTCTCTCTCCCCCCCTCTCTCTCCTCTCGCTTATTTTTCTTTTGTATTTGCCGCCCCCCCCTCCTTTAATATGCATAACGGTCTGCAGAGGTAGTAGGCAGGGGACTGAGTGACAGGCTTTATATAACTGTGTCAACAGGATTTCTTCCTGCCTGCCACCCTTGAGAAAACATATACGGCTGGGTTCTGAGTAACCTCCCCACTTCAAGCGCACTTCATTTAGCACAGGTAGGAGGTCTGCAGGTTGAGTGGCAGCAGCAATAAGGAAGAATGTCTTTCAAGATTGTGAAGATTCAAGCCTCTGGGCCGAAAAACTGGAGAAATCATCTAGTTTGTCACTTACTAGTAAAAAAAAAAAAAAAAAAAGCCAGGGAAACCCAGAATTTGGTTAATTGTTAGAGTTTTGGGGGCAGAAATTGTAATAACCATTAACATTTATGAGTGCTTCCCATGAGCCTCAGTATTTTATGTGCATTTAATACTCACCAGTTCCACACTTTTCATTGTAGAGGTGGGGAAAGTGAGTCTTGGAATAAGCAGTAGGACCAAAACTCACTAGGGTCTGACACCAATATCCACTATTCATATTGATGATCATAAAAAGACGTTTTGGGGGCTCAGTGGTAGAGCATCTGCCTAGCGTATATGAGGCCTTGGGTTTAATCTTCAGCACAATCAATCAATAATCAATAAAATTTTATGCCTTACTCATAAGGCACTTTAAATTACATGGTTTTGCTTTAATTTTCATTTCCTACATAACTAATATGTTCATGCAGTTAAAATGTTCAAAGAGCCCTGCATGGTGGCACACACCTGTAATGCCAGCACTTGGGAGGCTGAAGCAGGAGCATCATTGTGAGTTCGAGACTAGCCTGGGCTACAAAGTGAGCTCAAGGCCAATCTGGACTGCATAGCGAGACCCTGTCTCAAAAAGACCAAAAAAAAAAAAAAAAGAATTAAAGTTTTCACTCCTCTGGTTCTGAACCACCCTCCCCTTGTCCCCAGTCATATCTCATACTGTTTGTTTCATTGGTTGGTTGGTTCCGGAGATTGAACCAGAGCCTTCTCATAGAGTTACATACCCACTTTTTCACTTTTTATTTTGAGACAGGGTCTAAGTTGCCAGGTTGCCCAAGCTGGGTTCAAACTTGCCGTCTCCTGCCTCAGCTTCCCAGAATGCTGGAATTACAGGCATGTACCAACACACCTGCTTACTTGCCCTGGGGGGGGGGGAATGTCAGAAGTTTGTTGTATAAATCTTCCAGAGCTAGTCTGTGCCTACCCAAGCAAGTACATTTAGACATTTTTCCATAAATGAAAACCTATCAAACCCATTTCCTGAATCCCAATTACTTAACTTGCTGTAACTTAGAAACTATTCATATTGGCAGTTTCTTTTTTCTTGAGGCTGTCTGGAATGAGTATAGCTTAACCAGTTCTGTACTGGTGGACACTTAAGTTATTTTCAGTCTTGCGAATTTCAAACAATGCTGCAGTACACAACCCTGAACAAACATCGTTTTGCAGATATGCAAATATACTTGTAGTATAGATTTCTAAAAGTGGAATTGCTGAACCAGAAGTTATGTATATTTGTAATTTTAATAGGTATTATTAAATTGTTCTCAGTAAAGGCTGTACTAATTAATTAACTCTTCTATCAGCAACTTTAAGTTCTTTTCTCCACGCCCTTCCTGAAAGGATTTTTTTAACCTTCTTGATGTTTGTCAATCTAATAAAAGTGCACACATTTAAAACTTTTTCTAAGTGACAGGAGGAAACTTTTAAAAGGGAGCTCCAGCCGGGCATGGTGGTGCATTCCTGTAATCCCAGCACTCAGGAGACTGAGGTAGGAGGATCATTGTGAGTTCGAGACCAGCCTGGGCTACAAAGTGAGCTCAAGGCCAGCCTTAACTGCATAGCAAGAACCTGTCTCAAAAAAGGACAAAAAGTAAAAATAAAAAGAAGCTCTAAATTTTGCCCATTTCTTTTTCTTCTTCTTCTTCTTCTTGTTCTATACCTCCCCAGTCCAATGTTGGCCATTTCTGCAAACTCATAAATTATTTATCATTTTAAAAGGACCTCTAGATGTTTGCTACCTTAGCCCTTACCTGGGAAATCCCCAAAGAGTTCTCATTGCAAACCAATATTGTAATGGAGCTAACATGAAGCCAGAGTCCCAGATCTGGGCTTGATTTGCAGGTCCAATAATTTTAGCTATGTGATCTTGAACTAGGGTCCTAGTGTCACTATCTCTCAGCTTCCTAATATGCAAAAATAAGGATATTAATAGCAACTTCATGAGATTATGAAAATTAAATGACATAATCTAAGTATCTTCTCTCTTGTTCAGATAGAACCATTTCCCCTTAGGGTTTGTTTTGTTTTGTTTTGCTTTGGTGCTGAGGGTTGAACTCACTCAGGGATTTTCTTAATCATTGGTGAAGTTATTCCTTTCGATTCCTTTCTCTGAAGGAGCCCCAAATGGACACATTGCATTAGTACAGTAGTCCCAAAGGTCCTCAAACTAACACAAGAAGGAGTCTTGAGTCATTAAGCTTGCCCAAAGGAGGGCTGGATCATCACCAAACAGGGAGCTGCCCAGTAATTTTAGGTGCTGCCTTTTTCTGGGGAAGGAGGGATCAAGTCCATTCTGTTCCACAATGTGTTTGCCACTAAGGCACAATGATGCACTTTCCCTGGAACCTTGAATTTCTATTTCTTAGCTTAAAAGAATTAGGTACAATTAGCTATACCTATAACTAATAAAGATTTAAATGCTGACTGTAGCTGGCCTTCTGCAAATTCTGTCCAAAGGCAGGGACCAGAGAAGTTTTGGGCCGTGAGCTCTTTGAGGACAGGAAATAACTTCTCACTTGTTTTTGTTTTACTTATCTTTGTATATCCCATGCCAACCAGAGTCCATGCCAGCCCAATTAATGTTTGCAGAATAAATGGCCCTTCCCAGCTTCACTCTTAACCCTTGGAATTCTTACCCAAGGGGTCTTGTTCTGTCAGATTTGGAAAGTTACATGTGCTAGGCTATTTGTTGCTGTTGCTCTTTTATATTTTATTTAAAATCAGTTAAAAGTTGGGCATGGTGGCACATTCCTGTAATCCCAGCACTCAGGAGGCTGAGGCAGGAGGATCGTTGTGAGTTTGATACTAGCCTGGGCTACCAAGTGGAGCTTAAGGCTAGCTTGAACTGCATAGTGAGACCCTGTCTCAAAAAGATAAAAAAAAAACCCAAAAAAACAAAATCGGTTAAATTGTCTCCATTTAAAATTGTACCAATGACCAAAGTTCATACTTTTAAGGACAGAAGAATGATAGATGTTATTATTTGATTGTGATTATCTCACCTTGTGGAAATGTGAAGGAAATGCTACATAAAAGCATTCCTTTTCTTCCCTTGGTGTCCTTATTTTCAACCTCTATCCTTTCTAATTTTTTTTGGAGATAGAGTCTCACTATGTAGTTCAGACTGACCTTGAACTCATTATGTAGCCTAGGCTGGCCTTGAACTCACAGTGGTCCTCCTGCCTCAGCCTCCTGAGTGCTGGGATTACAGGTATGAGCCAACACTCCCAGTTTGTCCTTTCTAATTTTTGTCCTTTTATTTATTAAAAACTCTTATTCTGTACCAGGTCTGGAGACACAAATGTGCTGTGTCTGAAAATGTTCCCAGGGATGAGAAGAGCAATAGGGTTTTTTTTTCACTTCCAAATATTTAATTTTAACTGATAACAAAAATTGTACATAAGTATGAGATACTATATGATGTTTTCATACATGAAGAACAGGGTTTTGAAAAACAGTATACCAGTGATATCTGAACCTAAGGTACATGTGGGAAAGTGTCAGTAGTTGACAGGCCAGATCATATTAAGGAGTTTGGATTTTACCTTATAAAGGTCAGGGGGAAATGGAAGGATTTCAAGCAGGCACTGAATTCTTAGAATGTGTGCCACATCACGGTGGCAGCCAGGAATAAGAAGGCAGGCTGGCGGCAAGATTGAGGGCAAAAGATACAGTTAAGATAGTTCTGATCTCTTCCAGGGCTTCGGATTCCAGTATCCATATGCACTGGGCCAGATCATGGGTAATGAGCACAGCGGCAGTGAAAAGAACAGATTCTAGAGGTCATCAGCAGTTAGAATTTTGTTGTGCAATGGGATTCAGGGGATACAGAGGAGGGGCTTTTTTCAGGGTGCCAGCTGGGGTCCACAGGGCAAGCGGAGGCACCACTAAGGTAAGTAGAACAGAAGGAAGAGGAGATTTCTGGTTGGAGGGATGAGTCTGGCTTTGGAATAGCTGAGTTTGAGATGCTTATAAGGTCTGTAGGTGAAATGTCTAATAGCCATGGATAAATTAGACTGGCGCTTAGGAGGAAAGCCTAGAAACAAGACCTGAGGCTTGGGAGCACAGAGATGGTACTCGAAACCATGGACGCGGGTGAGGCCACCTGAAAGAGTGCGTGCAGCACATGCAGGCAAAGGCCAAGAAGAAACCCAGGCCTATGAGATTGTCTAACCCAGAGAACCTGGTGAAGCTGGTGGAGAGAGAACTAGTTCAGCGAGGTGAAAAGGGGCAAGAGGGAAACCAAAGGAGAAAGTTCCCAAGGACTGTAAGCAACGTCAGAAGCAGCAGAGAGGCCAAGAAGCACAGGACTGAAGGGTGTTCATTGTGTTCAGAGGAAGCCACAGGTGACGTCTGTAAGAGCAGCTGCTTGGAAAAGGTGAAGTCCCAGGTCAGACCATTTAGTTAAAGAGGGAATGGAAAAGGCAAGGAGGAGCAAGGGGAAGCAACTCTTGTAGGAGGCAGAGCTGGCAAAGGCAAGAGGCCCTAGGGCAGTGGCTGCGAACCTGTGGCGATCTTGCCCCAGCGGGACAGAGTCCTCTCTGTTCGCATGTGAGCCATGTTGCCCCAGCCAAGGTTCAACCAATTATCAGTGTGCACACAACAGCGAAGATCACATTAATTGTGCAAAAGCATGCTAAAT
The DNA here is from genome assembly GCA_004027595.1 of Dinomys branickii. Classification (NCBI taxonomy): domain Eukaryota; kingdom Metazoa; phylum Chordata; class Mammalia; order Rodentia; family Dinomyidae; genus Dinomys; species Dinomys branickii. Next base: position 89,873 of record PVLD010006770.1, on the reverse strand, counting down.
ACAAACTTTTACCTTTCGTTAAAAAGTGTTTGTATCATTGAAAGCTCTGTTAGCTGGGTGTGGTGGCTCACATCTATAATTCCAGCACTGTGGAGGCTGAGGCAGGAGGATTGTTGCAAGTTTGTCAGCCTGGGCTACCAAATGAGCTCAAGGCCCGTCTAAGTTGCATAGCAAGACCTTGTCTCAGAAAAAGAGAAAAAAAAATGTTATGTTATTGTGCTTTTCTTTTAAAACAAAAGATGTCAATGTATGAGTTGTTTTCTCTAAACTAAAATCTCAGTATTCAGGTTTCATTGCAGTGTTGGCACTTTGTGGTAAGTGGGTTTGGGGTTGCCATTTGGGTTGCACTGGTCTCAAAGTTTTACCATCGCTGCCTTAGGGGCTGGGGATGTGGCTCAGTGGGTAGAGTGCTTGCCTAGCATGTCCAAGACCCTGGGTTTCAACCCCAGCACCACAAAAGGGCAGTGACTTAGCTGTGCACTGTAAGAGTTTATTTTTTTAAAACTGTTTGGTTATTTTATACTAGTAAGATATGTAAGGTAAAATTTTCAAATATGGAAGAACATTAACTGAAAGCCTATATATCCTTTCCTTCCCTTCCGACTATAGTCTACCTCATAAAGGGTAGTCATTGTTACAGTTGTTGCCTGATATTTCAGAATGCATAATTGAGTGTGAATATGTGTATATGCATACATGTATATGTGTGTGCATAGATATGCATGTGTGTAGACATGTATACATATGCACATATCTTTTTAACCAAGGTAATTATACTACACAAATCACTATGTTCATTCAATCTTTTTCAACAGTATGTCCCCAAAACCCTTCTTTATCTTTCTGACCTTATCTCCTGCCTCTGTCTGTCCCTTTCTCTCTCTCTCTCTCTCTCTCTCTCTCTCTCTCTCTCTCTCTCTCTCTCTCTCTCCCTCCTTCTCTCTCTCACTGAGCTACTGTTTTGACCTCCTTGTAGTTCCTGGAATGTACCAGGCACACTTACACCTTCAAGATTTTGCACTGGCCGCTTGCTCTGCCCGGGGCATTCCTCCCCCAGATGTCCTATTGGCTTACTCCCTCGCTTCTTTCATCAGATCTTTCAAGATCCAAGATAGCTTTGCTGCTTCATTTTTCTTCACTGCACTCATCACCATGAATTCGTTTACTTTAACATTAGTGCCCTTCGCAAAGAGAAGCTCCATGAAGGCAGGGCCTTGGTCAGCTTCACTTCTCTGTACCTAGGGCCTAGGACAGGATGTGATCCTTAACAGATATTCAATAAAGGATGGAAAAGCATAGAGATCTAGTACAGTTTGGTCTTATGGATACACACAGTGATTTGGGGTGCAAATTCTCGATCTTAGGTTCACATCTTTATTTTTTCCGAGGGTGTATGGACTTGGGCAGGTGAATTAGTCTCCTTATCTGCACAGGGGTCATCCGGGGTCTATCCCAGGGTTGCTGTGAGGACTAAGGAGTGGGTAATGCAATGTGCTGAGAACAGTAGCCGACATGGACAAACTTGTTAGTCTAGGTTCATTGCTCTATCATTGCTAGTTTTGCTGATTTGTTTGTCAGTGCTGAGGAAGGAACCGTGTTCTTGCTCATGGCAGTCATGTGCCCTGCCACTGACGCCCCTGGCCCCATACTTAGCATCCTGTAAAGCAGCCCTGCCGTCAGCGGCTCCGCTGGTCCGGCCCCTCTTCACCTCCGGATGATCTCTTCTCAACCTCTTTTGTCTGTCCTTCACCCTTAGACTCTGGTGTCCCCCGAGCGCTTGTCATTTCTCACATTCTCCTAGAGTGATCTCATGGCTTTAACTACTACCCAGGCTTCAGAGCGCTGTAACTGCTGCCTGAACCACAGAGTTCACAGGGCCTCAGATGCTTGCATTAAACTGCTCGGAGCCCTTCCATTCTAATTACTTGTTAGGTTGTGTGACTCACTGCAGGTCCCTCAAGGGCAGGAATAGTTTTTGGGATATCTTTATCTCTGCTCCTCCAGGCGAGGTGCTCTTGGTAGGTGGGGTTGGTAGGAGTTCACAATCTAGTGAAGGGAAACAAATAGTAAATGCATAACTAGATGAGGCCAGGTGGTGATGAGTGCTATGTAAGTAGGACAGAGTAGAGAACTGGGAAAGTCTGAGGTGCAGGGGTCGGTAAACAATGGCCAGGGTTTGGGACAAGGGGATATTTGAATGGGATGTTTAAGGAAATGAGAGCATCACCAAATAGGTCTGAAGGAAGAGTGTTCCCAGCAAAAATCAGCAAATAAAGAAGCCTTGAGGTACAGGGTGTTTGGGGAGTATTTGGGGGACACCAGAGAGCCCAGTGTTGCTGGAATAAGGTGGGAATAATGGGAGGAAATAGGGGTGGATGAGTTTGAGGGATGGTCTTAGATCCTATGAGGACCTAAAATTAGGTGAGAAGACTTGGAGTGTTCTGAATAGCAAACTGACAAAATATGACTTAATATTGGAAAGGATCACTCTAGCTTCATTAAGAATAGGCGGTAGAGGGCTGGAGGGATAGCTCAGTGGTACAGTACCTGTCTAACACGCAAGTCTCTGGGCTGGATCCCCAGTACCTCAATAATAAAGGATTGGCTGGGCTGGAGATATAGCTCAGTTGAATAAGCACTTGCCTGGCAAGTGCAAGGTCCTGAGTTTGATCTCCGGTACCACAAAATAATAATAATAATAATAAAGGATTGGCAGATGCATTAAATGTAGGACATGAGAAAAACAGAGGCAGGGGTGCAAGATTAAGTGAATGAACAAACAATTTGGTGAGATATCTTTCTATCTGCCTCTCTGTCTGTTAATCTATCTATCTATCTATCTCTCTATCTTAGGATGATACATTACCAGGCTGCTGAGGTTGGAAATAAATAAAAGGGAAACATTAGGAAAACCAATAGAAGAGGATTCAAAATACCCTCGCATACTTCCGTTTAGTTCCAGAAAAGGAGGGTAATGCAAGATAGGTCAGTAGTGTGATTATGAAGGAGAGGAAAGTTCTCCATTAGCTGTAGGGGAAGGACTAGCAAAAGGAGAAAGTAAAGCCAAGCGTGATGGTGCACACTGAAACTTCCAGCACTCTGGGAAGCTGAGGCAGAGAACCCAGCGATTGAGGTCCTCCACTGGATTCTTTAGGTCCCTAGCATGTGTCCAGCCTGGCCTGGGCAACTTGGCAACTTAGCAAGAGCTTGTTTCAAAATAAAAACTTGAAAACCAACCAACCAGCAAAACTAGCTCAGTTCAGTGGCTGAGTTTAATTTCTAGTATCAAAGATGGACAGACAGACAGACAGACAGACACACACACACACACACACAGCTTCATGAACATGGTGTTTCTAGAGAATCCCCTATATTCGTAGCTCCCACTTCCTTACCAGCGTCTACATGCTTCCACCTTTCCTCTTCTGATTGACACCCCCGCTGAAGCTACTATTAAAAAAGACATTCGTGACTTTATTTGCCAGAACTAATGGACACCCTTCAGTTCCTATCACAGTTGGCTTTTGGGTAGCACTGCTGGTCCTCGAGAAGCTCTTCTCCCTTGGTTTCTGTAACCTTACTTCTCCCGCTCTTCCAGCTGCTCCTCTGACCTTTCTACTTGAGGTCCTTCACCAGCTTCTCTCATTCTGTCCATCTCTAAGTGTTGGTTAGAAATTCTGAGAAAAGTCATGTTCTTGATCCTCTACACTTTTACTATCTCTTTCATGTATTCAAATATTGACTGCTTACTACTGGCAGGCACAGCATTAGGTACTGGGGTTACAGCGATAAACAAAACCCACACAAATGCCTGCCTTTCCTCAGCTCAGGATTTCATCCTGGGCAATCTCCCTTATTCTCAGAATGCTTGTGGCTTCCAAATGGACATCTCCAGCACTACTTTCGGGATTTCAGAGACATGTAACCAGTACTGTTGGTCATCTTCACTTGTACACCCTTAGACTGAGTTCTTCTTTCTGAATTTCCTTTTCTAATTACATTACCATACACTTCCACTGGCCTATTTTCCTCAGAATTAACTGCAATATTTCTCAGTCTTCTGTTCTAGGATTGAACTTCCTAAAGTGCAAATCTTACCATGTCACTTTCATCCTTAAAATACTTTACTATTCCTTATCACCTTCAAGATGCCTTAGAGTTTCTTCTAAGTCTCCTCGCCCCTTGTCTTTAAGATACAGCTTATTCCTTGTGTCCCTGCCTAGAGGAATCAATTTTATTCAGTATCTTGAATTCTCTTGCCTGACCCTGCTTTGGGGCATGTTCCCTCTGATCACCACAGTCTTCTTCAACCTCTCCTGTGTTTACAACTTTCGTACAACATGAAGGCTTCGGGGCTGGGGATATTAGCTCAGTGGAATAAGCGCTTGCCTAGCAAGCGCAGGGTCCTGAGTTCGATCCCCAGTACCGCAAAAAAAAAAAAAAAAAAAAAATGAAGGCTTCCTTTGTTGATCTTCACACATTATTGTGCTTGTGCAGTTCCTAACTTTTTGCATTTCTTCCACTAGACTGTGAGTCTCTCAAAGATAGAAAATGCTCCTGGCGTGTGGACATGCTTGTGCTTGTAATCCAAGCACTCTGGGAGGTTGAGGCAGGAAGATTACTACTTCAAGCCCAGGCTGGGAAACTTACTGACTTATAAAGACCTTGTTTGTCTCAAAATTTAAAAAATACATATTTTTTTGTTTTTTGTTTTTAGATAGGCCTGAGGACATAGCTCAATCCAAAGGCTCTGCATTCCATGCCAATACTGGGGGGAAAAAAAAGAAGAAAAAGAAAGAAAGAAAAATAGAAAATGTTTCTTTCAAATGTTTCAGAATTGCTGGAGTGGTGATTTACGTCAATAATTCCAGCACTCAGGAGACTGAGGCAGGAAGGATTACTACCAGTCTGAGACCAGCCTGGGCCACATAGTGAGTTCAACAGCAGCCTGAGATCCAATAATAAGACTCTGTCTCAAACAACAATAGTAACAAACCCCAAATACATTTTTTGGAGAAACACACTAGATCCAATATCATATGCCTATAATCTCAGCTACCAGGGAGGTTGAGTCAGGAAGATAGCTAGTTCAAGGTCAGCCTAGGCAATGTAGTGAAACCCTGTCTCAAAATAAAATTTAAAAAGTACTGAGGCCATAGCTCAGTGGTAGAGCACCTGCCTAGCTTGCATGAGGCTGCGGGTTCAATCTGTCCCCAGTAGCAGCAGAAAGGGAAGAGGAAGAAGGAAAAGAGGAAGGAGAAGGGAAAGAGGAGGAAGAGGAAGAAGAGGGAGGAGGAGAAGAGAAAATTGAAGGAGAAAGATCAAATGAAGGTGAATGGGAGAAAGTTGAAGCATTTGTGCTGGATAGTTTCTGTTTTCTAATTAATGTAGTAGATAAACATTCTTTTTAGGAAGACAGTGTACACTAGTCAGGGTTCATAATTGCTTCTTTGAACCTCATCTTTCATGGTTTAAAATTCTTGATTATACTTTCTGTGGTGGATTAACTAATAGTCAACTTGGACCACCCAGCTGAACTGAGTCAACATGGTGCTGGGCATGAAGAACCACATGAGGCCTGCTGCCAACAGCATAAATGCAGGACTGGAGGGGAAGATGGTGCTGTTGATTCTCCTGGAGAAGCTTGTCTCAGGCCCTCACTGTTGCTAAGGACGGCTGCTATTCTCTTTGGGGGAAGCTCTGGTCCTGACCTTGAGTGTCACTTCTTGGCTCCAGCACAGATCCTTCACCCAGTGGCACAGACTTTCTAGCTTCCACCGCTGGCCTTTGGGCCTTCCCAGTGCAGATCCTTGATACAGACTTGCATGAGACATCATCGTAGGTTCTAGGCCTCCAGCTGGACTCGTGGAGGACATTGCCAATGGGATCCAGGTCCTCCACTGGATTCTTTAGGTCTGTAGCATGTGGACAGATCTCTTGTACGCCTCTGCATTTGACTTTTGAGATGAATATTATAAAATAATTCTAAAAAGTATGTGTCCTGTATTAGATCTGTGCTTAAAAACCCTGGCTACAGTCGGGTGTGGTGGTGCATGCCTGTAATCACAGCACATAGGAGGCTGAGGCAGGAGGATCATTGCGAGTTGGAGATCAGCCTGGGCTGCAAAGTTAGCTCAAGGCCAGCCTGAGCTGCATACTGAGACGCTGTCTCAAAAACAGACAAAAAACAAACGTAAGAACCCAAAACAAATCCTGACTACAATACTTTCTTTTTTTTTTTTTTGCGGTACTGGGGATCGAACTCAGGACCCTGCGCTTGCTAGGCAAGCGCTTATTCCACTGAGCTATATCCCCAGCCCCCTACAATACTTTCTAATCCATCAACTTTAGTTCTTGCACAGTTGTGAGAAACAAAGAGGTCTCATACAACAGAGCTTTGAGCTCCTTATATAGGTAGCAATGACTGATCATCACCTAAATCTGACTTTATATCCAGGCAAGGCCCTCCTATTTTATCATTTCTTTTCATTCTTTCTGTGTATTGTCAATGATGCTCTTACAAAAATTTGAAACATTTCATTTGCCTCCAAACTACTTTGAAAAAATTTGCTAGAGCCAGCATTATTAATATTTGATATTTTTAATTTAAGGGAGAAAAGGCTAAAACAGTGGCATTACATTCCTTACCAAGATGTTTAACTTTGTGTAAAGAATGCTTAAGTCTAACTCTATGGCCTAAAATTCGTTGAGGATTCCTTTTAGCCAACTTATCACAGGCTAAGAAGACTAGAGTCCAGTTGATCTTATTTATTTGTTTATTATTTAGTTTTTGAGACAGGGTCTCACTATATAGTTCAGACTGGCCTCGAGCTCACTTATGTAGCCCAGGCTGGTCTCGAACTCACGGTGATCCTCCTGCCTCAGAGCTTCCCGAGTGCTGGGATTATAGGCATGCACCACTACGCCCAGCAAGTTGATCTAATTTAGAACAAATTTTTATCCACAGATGGGATGGAAAATCTAGTGAGGATTAAGGTCATGGCCAAGGTACAAGAGGAGGAGGAAGTCTGAGTTAATTATAACCTAGATTCAGCAGTCTTAATTCCAGGAAGCTGTCCCTTAACTAGGTGGACAACTCATTGATTGAGAGATATTCTTAGAGGAACTAGAAGCTACCAGTTCTAAGATGGATTTCCACAAGTGATGGTATCAGTACTGAACAACTAGAAATTCTATGAGAAATACGTCATTTGAAAAAGACCTTTTAGTAAAGGATTTGAATATTCTTTGTCCAGCAATCATAACTGCCTGGGAGATTTTCCAAAGGTTACTTCTTACTTCTTTTCCTTTTTCTCTTTCTTTCTTCTTTCTTTCTTTCTTTCTTTCTTTCTTTCTTTCTTTCTTTCTTTCTTTCTCTCTCTCTTTCTTTCTCTTTCTTTCTTTCTTTCTTTCCCCTCTCTCTTTCTTTCCCCTCTCTCTTTCTTTCTTCTCTCTCTCTCTCTCTCTCTCTCTCTCTCTCTCTCTCTCTCTCTCTCTCTCTCTCTCTCTCTCTCTCCTCCTCCCCTCCCCTTCCCTTCCCTTCCCCTCCCTTCCTTTCCCTTTCCCTTTCCTTTCCTTCCCTTTCCTTTCCCTCACTCTTTGTTTTTGCTTTTTTGAGACAGGGTCCTACTATGTAGTTCAGGGTGGGCTTGAACTCACTATGTAGCCCAGGCTAACCTCAACTTGTAGATGAGTTTCCTGCCTCAGCCTCTCAATGCTGGGATTACAGGTCTATGTTACCCACCCAGCACAAAATTTCTCTTTGTCTTTCACATGTCAAATTATATGAGGTTTTAATAACAAGTTTTAAAATGGAGAATTTATTTTGAAACATTATGGGAAAAGAGAGGCTAGGTAGTTGAATGATCAGGGGTTAATTAGACCTTTAAAACATTTAGGATTAGGTATTACCTTCTGCTCTTTTCCCTTACTCTCTATTCTTAGCCCTAACAACATATAGCCAATTCTGTTGCTTAAGACCCAGGAAAAGTCTTAGTATTTAAGGGTCTCATGTATCTTTTTTTTTTGGTCTTTTTGATACAGGGTCCCGCTATGTAGTTCAGGCTGGCCTTGAACTCACAAGGATCCTCCTGCCTCAGCCTCCCAAGTGCTGGGATTACAGGCGCGTGTCACCACGCCTAGCTAAGCGTCTCATGTATCTTAAGTGTGAATCATCATTTGCTTCTGCTAAAGAGGAATTGAAGTGTTGTATATGTATGTGAAGAGTTCAGATGTTTCTGCATAAAAATATGCAAAGGAAACCATCGTCTTCCCCATGCCTGTCCCGCACAATGCAATAACCAGCTGAAATATCTCGGAGTACAGAGGATGTGGTTAGAGGTAGGAAACCAGGAATCAAGCCCAGCATTCCAACCTTCTACTCCTGACTCACCCCAGGCAAATGGTTTCCGTTTATTTCATCTTGCACTGACAGGTAAGGCAACGTATTGTTGCAAATGTTCTTACGGTGTGTGTGTGTGTGTGTGTGTGTGTGTGTGTGTGTGTGTGTGTGTGTTCTGCTAACCTGCAAGAGGCCTTTGCTATTGTTGAGATGGAAAAGTAAGGAAAACATGCCACCATAGACAATGTTTTAATGGGGAGGCAGCAGGATTTTTTGCTGATTTGTGTCCTTAGTCCTTTCCACAAATAGCTTTGCGAGATTTATTACTCAGTCCGAACAGGCATGTCTTTCTGGAAAAGGTGGCTATGCAGCAGCGGAGTAGGGTGGTGACGGCAGAACAAGCAACTCAGGGTCCCAGACCGAGGGCCATTTGGCCTCAGCGTTCACTTTCAGTGCAGTGGGGATAAAATCTGGATCCGAGGCTGAAGTCAAAAGTAGTTTCCCACTGTGGGTTGTAGTAGTAACTTGGGTAAGATAGTGTATGCCAACATGGTCAAGGTAGATGAAACCATAAGAAGATTCGAAGTGAAGTAATGATGAGCAAAATACCAATTTCATTTCATATTTATTTTTTAAATGTTTTTATTAAAAATTTCTTGTTTGGTTTTTTAAAGAGAAGGTCTCACCTTGTAGCTCAGGCGAACCTTGAACTCACTACATGGCTACGGCTGGCCTCAAACTCATGGTGATCTTCATGCCTCAGCCCCAGGTGCTGGGGATATAAGTGTGCACCACCACGCCCAGCTAGACTTGATGTCTACTTGGTCATCACCGCCTTCATTTTTTGCACCAATCCTGGGATTACATGGCCTTTTTCCTTTACCTCAAGGTCATTAAAGTTGGTTAACTATTCTTCCACCATCTAATTTTTTTTTTTTTTTTTTTGTCTTTTTGAGACAGGGTCTCACTATGCAGTTCAGGCTGGCCTTGAGCTCACTTTCGAGCCCAGGTTGGTCTTGAACTCACAATGATCCTCCTGCCTCAGCCTCCCAAGTGCTGGGATTACAGATGTGCGCCACCACGCCTGGCCCCAATTACTTTATAATTCATTGTTTTAGAATTACATTTTATCATTTGTTTTAGAGTTCTCTGTTCTCTTGAGACCCAGAGTGAGACGGCATCAAGGTAAAAATGCAGGCTGTCCTTAGGGAAACAGTATTATTTCAAATATGCTATAATACAAAACCACACAATGTCTTAACCTCTTTTGTATTTGATAGCACTGGAATGCATTAAAATTTGGAGCCTCTGAAGATGAACTTTCCGCACACAAGCAGTCCAGGGTAGAATTTTTATTAAACCTATCTACATGTTGCATATGTAAACTCCTATAAGGAAAGGCCTGCTGGTGTAAGCTTATTTATGATGGTGCTCCTTCATGCTGAGGATATGCATCCTGAAATGCAGGCTTGGCAAAGAAACAGGGAGTACAGATCAGTTTCTAAGGTGTTCTTGGGATTGTCAGCTTTCAGGCTATTCCATAGGGCTTCTCTGAAAGGGTCTTCTCTTGTCCACTTCCCGGTTCTTTCCTCTTAGCCCTTATGCCAAGGCAGCCCTGCACTAAGCATGCTCCATAGAAAAGGATAGCTAATCAGGGATCCAAATCTCTGTTGTAGAGCTGGAGGTTGAGATGCAGGAGTGACTCAGCTGGCATCCGCTCTGCTCCGGCGCCTGAGCAGCCTCAGCCTCCAGGCCTTCAGGAAGTAAGTCCCCCAGGCCTCATCTCCCTCTGTGACAAACTGCCATGAAACTCTACTGTTTATCAGCCCAATACCAAACAGAGTGAGTAGCCTGCTGTAGCACTGTTTGAAAACCGACTATATATAACTAGCTAATGTGATAGGTTAGGATAATAAGGGTGAATTAGATACAATACCTTCCTTAAGAATTGTGTAGATTTGCAAGGAAAATAAATATAAATATACCATTAGATAGAGTACAATGATGTGTGCTCAATAGGAGGGCAAAGAAAAGCAGTGTGGAGAAATCAGAAAAGACTTCTCAGAAGAGGTGATTAACTGGTTTGGAAAGTAGCATGAAGATAAGCCAGGTAGAAGGGGCCAGGAACAAAGGCAGAGAGAACTGCACTTGTAACGACGGGATTCATGATGGATAAGTTAACTTTATTCATCATCTTTGCAGTGAGTGACTTCTGCAGACTTAGAGCTTGGGATTTTAATGATTCTCGTATAGGCAAGGTGTACGACTCACTGTGTTTGGTCCTAGGTTGGTAAACAGCAAGGTTTAGTGGCAGTTGCCGCAGAAGGCGACACAGGCCTGAGGGACTTGCTTCCTGAAGGCTTGCAGGCTGACTGCTCCAAAGTTGATGCCAGATGAGTCACTCTTGCATCTATATATGGGTGCAAATAGCGGTAGGTGTGGAGATGATGTTGCGGAAGAAGTGCTCCAAATGCTTAGGTTTTCTTAGTCAATGGGAAGTAAGATCATATGTTGATCAAAATAGTCATGGTCCAAAAATGCAGTATCGTTAGATGGACATCGTGGCACACACCTGTAATCCTAGCACTTGAGAGGCCAAGTCAGAAGGATTGGGAATCCAAGGCTGGACTGGCTTACTAGCAAGTCAAGGTCAGCCTGGACTACTTAGCAAAGACCCTGTCTTAAAAAACAAAAGGCAGAGAGGAGTACATGGCAATATTCTCTGTTCTCTTATGGTTTTGATTATGAATATAGAATCAGAATAGTGATCTTGTTTTCTCCAGCTACATTCAGCTTCAAGGGTGCCAGCATAGTGGATGGTTGCTTTCAGCCAAGGATGTGGTTTTGGCAGAGGAGTAGCATGCTGAGAGGCAAGGGACTGAAAGCCGTACTGAAGAGAGTGGTCATGACTGATGGCTGGGTGAGGGGTTAGTCATCAAGCCAGAGAGGGAAATGGAAGGGTCAAGCTATTGATGGTCCTGGTGAACTCGAACTAATGTTGGAATTTCTGAGGTAATTTTCTAGAAAGATGATGCTGGTGGAGAAAAGGTTGATATTTTTGGTAATGACACATAAATCAATACTCAAGGAAGGGGCAAGACATAATTGTTGGGCTTTTTAGGGGAACTGAGAGGTCAGGCTGTTGGCAGGGTTATTTATCTTTTTATCTTTATTTTTTAGGCACAGTCTTGTGAGGTAGTCCAGGCTAGCTTTGAACTATGTAGCCCAAGCTGTCCCCAAACCCATAGCAATCCTCCTGCCTCAGCCTCCTCAGAATTGGGATCACAGGCATGAGCCACCAGGCCTGTCTGGGAGGACTAATACAAATGGTTTTCAAATTTAAGCTTACAAGGAGACAACTAAAACATAGATTGCAAGGTCCCACTCTCAGTTTCTGGGGTAGAGTTTGAAAATTTTCATTTGTAAGATCTCCGCTGTTACTGCAATTCAGGCACCACACTTAAAAACTACTGACCCAAGTGTATGTTGAAGTTGACAAGAATTAAGATGGGAATAATGTTAGCCAGTTATATGCCTCTAATCCTTGTACTCTTGCTGAATGAGGCAGGAGGATCTCAAGTTCAAACTCATGGGCCAGGGATATAGTTCAGCAGCACAAGACAGGTAACTTAGTAAGAACATGTCTCAAAACAAAAACAAAGGTTGTAGATGTTGACAATCCCCAGTACCACAAAAACAAACAAAGAAAATAGTGTTGCAGATGGACAAGATGAAATTGTCAAGAAATAAAGACGTGTAGCCTGGTGTGGTGGTGCACTCCTGTAATCCCAGCAGGAGAATCCTTGCGAGTTAAGAGACCAGCCTGGGCTACAAAGTGAACTCAAGGCCAGCCTGAACTGCATAGTGAGAACCTGTCTCAAAAAGACCAAAAAAAAAAAAAAAAAAAAAAAAAAAAAAAAAAAAAAAAAAAAAAAAAAAAAAAAAAAAAAAAAAAAAAAAAAAAAAAAAAAGAAAGAAAGAAAGAAGTGTAACCTGGTAACTAGAAAAAAACTATAGCTGGGGAGTGGGTATATAATACAATGATAAAATATTTAAAGCTGGGTTTTTATGGAGACTGGTTAGAAATTTTTTTTTTTTTTGGTACCAGGAATTGAACTCATGACCTCAGGCTTGTCAGGCAAGCACCTGTGCCACTAAGCTATATCCCCAGCCCCAAGAGATCCGTTAGAAGTTCTGTGGGTGAAACAAAGGTAGAAAAATGAGATTAAGGCAAAGCCAAAGGCATTGTCAAGGGCCCTGCACGCCAGTGCTTATTAATGTGGGGGCCTTTTATTTTGCGAGCTGATTTAGTATAAACTCTCTACTATTATCTCTGATCGCTTCTCGGCCTTTTGGCTAAGATCAAGTGTCTACTATTATCTCTGGTAGCACAGTTACTGTGCTCATTACATGAATGATCACAATTGTTACTAATTCATGTTCTGGCTGAAATTAAAAACCACACTAGCTAGGAAATAGTTAAGATGCCCCACAAAGCTATGTATTATCTTACATAAGATTAAGGAGGCAGGGGCTGGGGATATAGCTCAGTGGAATAAGCGCTTGCCTAGCAAGCGCAGGGTCCTGAGTTCGATCCCCAACCACAAAAAAAAAAAAAAAAAAGATTAAGGAGGTTGCCATCTAAAGGGACAATAAATCCTAATAACTTGATAGCAAAGCTAACAAGACTAAGAATGTAAGACAAATAATACAGAATGAACTGGGGAAATCCACAGGCGTTCATTAGTAAAGTGAGTGCACAGACTGTAAGAAGGGATCACTTCCTGGGTCCAACTTTTACCACCTATGGGCCAAATCATTTAATGTTTTCCTGTTCAGTTAATGACTTGCTAAATGGGTATGCATTTATCCTATGTGCCTCAGAGGAAAGTTGGGGGCTAAATGATACTGCAAGTGCTTTCAAAATGTAGGGAACTATACAAATATGAAACACTAGAGACAAAATAGTTTGATTTGGAAATACTGGAGTAAACCAGGGCAGAAATATTTATGTATAGTGATGACTGGAAAAGAAAAAAGAAATTTAGTCAAGAATAATGCTGAAAAAAAAAAAAAAGAATGCTGAGCTGGTTGTGGTGGTGTATGCACTCAGGAGCCTGAGGCAGGAAGACTGCTGTGAGTTCAAGGCCAGACTGAAGTACACTGAGACTCTGAGGTCTCAAAACCAAACAAACCCACCAGCCCCCCACAAAAAAACCCCAAACCAGAAACAATGCTGAGATATAGAGCAAAGGATTAAACCTGTAATGATGTTTCACATTTCTCCTGATATGATGAAAGCTTCAACAAAAAGCCTTCGTTGATATTTATGTTGAACTCATTTTCATAGTGGTTTCCTGAGGAATTATAACTTTCAGACCATAGTGACTATGCGCATAACTGGCTTTGACTAGCAACTGTAACCTTCCCTCTCTTCGTGATGCCTACTACTGAGAAAAATACAGGACCATATGCACTGAGATGACTTTTTTCACCCTTGTCGTTCTGGGAATCACACCCAGGGTCTGCTGCCTGTCAGGTAAGTACTCCATCACTGAGACACTGCCCCAGCCCAACAGTCTAGTTTTCAACATGGCATAAAAGGTACTTCATGATTATTACCTGCTGGACCCAGTGGCTGAGCTACACTTCTGTTCTTTCAGAGCCTCCAATAGGCAAGACCCTTAACAGATTTTGCAAAGGCTGTTCCACCTGCCCAGCATACCTTGTTCCATTCTTCTTGGCTCTATTCTCCTTTCTATAAATACTCTTTTCTGATAATCTCTTGGACATTATTCTCAAGTCTGGGTGGCCTCTTTGAAGCATTATCTCCAACTTCCTTCATTACAGCACCATACTAAACTCTGTGAACAGTTAGCAGTCTTGTTCATATTTCAGCTATTTAGGTGGTGCCTGGAATTTATGAGATGTACAATTAACATTTGAGTGATACTGAAGTTGCCGATGGCAACATCTGGCAACCTCAAATTCAGGGAAAGCATAAGCAGTTCTCTGCTAAGAGACAAGCATGTGGACTTGAGGGCAAAAGAAATGAGCCCAGAGAAGTCAAGCAGCCACTTCAAGGAGCCCATTGCTATTTTAATCTCCTAAAACATTCTGCACATGCATCATTAGTCTCAGGGGAGATCCGAGGTGTGCTGCTGGGCAGAGGAGGAAGTAGCAATGAAATGAGTAGTAAATGTTTACTTTGAAGACTGCTGGTTACTGCAGGGTTCAAAAAAGTAACATTTCACATCAGTAAGTCATCTAGGCCTCTAGGCATTTTAACCAGCTGATTTTAAACTTTTTTTTACCAGCTGATTTGTTTTTTTGTACTGGCAATCGAACTCAGGACCTTGCCAGGCAGGCGCTTATACCATTGAGCTATATCCTCAGCTACCAGCTAATTTTAGACCTTTGGTTTTCCTGGTTAACTTTAATACTCAATACACTGTATGAAACAGAGAAACTCACAGAACATCATCATGGTAGTGAAGCTCTTTGCAGTCTTTTGCTCCCCATACTTTAGGTTACTAAATATGTTTTGAAGAGAAGTAGTTTTGGTTTTGATCACCTGTGTTGTTACAGAAGCATTAAATTGTGCATTACTTCATACTTCAGGGTTGTGCATTATGGCACATGCCTGTAATCCCAGGACACAGCAGACTAAGGCAGGAGGATCACCGCCAGTTTAGAATATACAGAGAGACCTTGTCTCAAGAAAAAAAACCCCAAAAAACGAAAACAACAAAAAACCCCACTCAACAACAAATAACCCCCCAAAGGTAGTGAGTAAAATTTAGGGTTCACAGGATAAAAGGTTCAAAATAATTAGAGGATTAATAACATGTGAGCCATGTTTTTATAATAAATGCAAGCATCTTTTGGTTATCAATTGGCACTGCCAGATTTGCTGTGGCTGCAAAGAGAGGACACATCATACTAAATCAAACAAGGTCTGGAGAGGCCTCAGAAAAAGCCGATGAATGCTATGTCCAACATTCCAAAGAAATGGCTGAAGAAATCAGACCAACACCAATCATTTCTATTTGTTTCAGGATATATTGCTTAGATGCATGGATGATACTGTTATCACCCTAATTATCTGTAAGATATTTTATTGTTGCAAAGACAGGCTCTTAAAAAATCAATGAAGCCAGTTAACATAAAGCATAGGTCATGGCACTCACTCACTGTCATATTTTTAAAGATTTTAACAGACAGGCCAGATCTGTTGGTACACGCCTCTACTCACAGCACTCCAGGAAGCTGAGGTGGAAGTAAAGTTCCAGCCCAGTCCGGACCAATTAGTGAGACCCCCTCAAAAAGAGCTGGAGGGACAGCCAGCGACCCTGGGTACAATCCCTAGTACCACTACACCACCACCACCACCACCACCAAAAAAAAAAAAAAAGGTCACAAAGATATATAACTAGCAAACCATCCTCGTATTTTCTCTCTTGAGGGGAGAATAAATGTTCAAGTTAACAAGCACCAAAAACCCAAACAAATCTGAAACAGACAAGTGCTCCAAAATGTATAGACATAGCAGTTGTCAAAGGGTCTTTCTGTGATTACAGCAAAGAAAAAACATCTAATTCTATTCTTTTAACTACTGACAAGTTTTTAAAGACAGGGTCTTATGTTGCTGAGATAGGTTATAAACTCATGGGGAGTTGTTAGTACTTTGGGTATCTTCCACCATGCTCAACTTTTACTAATATTTAATTATATTACTTTGGCACGTTATTACTACTTCTTGTACAAGTTCTAATTACTTCTTTCTTTTTTGAGAGGTCTCACTGTAGATTAGGCTGGCTTCGAACTCAGTGATCTTCCTGTTTCAGCCTCCCGTGTGATAGGACTATAGGTGTGCACCATCACATCCAGCTCCCAGCATGTTCTTGATGGCTTAAGGCCTTTCCCCCAATTTTTCTGGAATATATTTTAAATCTTCCAATCAAAATGGTATCTCCACATATTTATCTCATGTATCTTCCAATTCAGACTAAACAAACTTGCATTTAGAATTGTATTAACATATCAAAGCCAAACAGAATCCAATTTAGTATCAAGAACTGTGACCTTCCATGCAGCATTTGAGAGAAAACACTGGTAGTTGACATATTTTATTCACATAGAAGATAATTCTGACCACATGTGATCCAAGAAAGTTATACTAAATCCAATATAATCAGATGTTAAAGACATTCAGACATTATAGCCAATGATGCCACGCTTGCCTATGATCTCTCCAATATAAAACCACATCCACACTTCAGTGGCCACCAAACCATTCAGCACAGCTTCCTGAAAAATAAATAAGTACAAGTTTTAAAGTACCTCTTTTTTCATATACTTAAATTATTCTTTTCCAGGATTAAGTACAGACAATATAAGCATGCTATTTAAACTACTGGGCAGCTTCAGTCAATGTTGATGTTAACTTATTGGTGTTAACTTTGTTCAACTGCTGAGAACCCTTGAACTTTCAATTTTGTAAGGTAAGTTGTCCAGAGCTTATAAATTCTTTCAAAGCATTCTTCAGAGACCTGAACTGACTTAACCCTTTCATTATTAGTTTATGAGACACTTTATAGGTCCTATAACAACCCACATCCTGGAAAGAGCTGACACTTTTAGACAGGGCATTCATATGAAAGGATGGCTACAGGAAGGCCAAGTCTCTGAACAGACAATTCTGTCTGGCCAAAGAAATCTGCTTCAAGATGAAGGGATCTGTCCTCTTCTTCATATTTCATTTTTATTTACATTATTTGGCTTAATTCTTTCTAAGTATTCAGTTTTATAACTGAGTGAATTTTTATTGCCGCAAAGGAAAAACAAACAGTTGAAGAAAACACTGTTTCATCAAAGTACAAATATGGACCTTAAAACTCTGAAGAAATATCATTCTGTAACAAAATTGGGCCTTTTCTTTTTAGCACATCTGGAAGTGAATTTTCTCCTTCAAAATAGACCAGAAGTTATTGTTTTCTGAAAAATAACTATATTTCCCAGGACGAAGGTTACTAATTACTTAGGCTTTTTGTACCCTCTGCTCTGATCAAGTAAATATAAAATTGAAATTCATTCTATGGTTTTTAAACTTCAAGTAACTTGATAACCCAACTTTTGGCATTTTTATCCTCTATGTAAGTGTTAGTATCCTAATATAATTTGAGAGTTCTAAAAAAAAAAAACCAAAAACAAAAACCACCAAGTTATACCATGTACAGATATAAATTCTCTATGATGAATGTGATCATTATGTGTATCTAAAATGTACTAATTAAATCTGATTTGTAAATTCTTTTGGCTGAACTAGAAATAATCCCAGGACTAACTATAGAAAAAAGTAAATTAGCAAAGCAAACCATATTTTTCTTCCTCCTTTTTTTTTCTGAGACAGGGTCTTGCTAGGTAGCCCAGGATGCCCTTGAACTCACAGTGACCTTATGCCTCAGTCTCCTGAGTGCTTGGCTTATAGATGTGTGCCACCATGCCCGGTACATATTTTTCTATACTAGCTGAAACCTGGGGAAAAGAAGTTTTCTACTTTTAAAAAATGCTTTCTTGCTATAGGATAAAATTACTAGGGCTGGGCATTGTGGCATACATCTGTAATCTCAGCACTTGGGAGGTTAAGGCAGGAGAGTTGTACTGAGTTCAAAGCCAGCCTGGGCTACATAGTGAGTTCAAGGCCAACTTAGAATACATAATGGAGACCCTGTCTCAAAAAACTGAGAATAAGCTGGTTGTGGTGGTACATGTCTGTAATCCCAGTACTGGGGAGGCTGAATCAGGAGGACTGCTGTGAGTTCTAGGCCAGCCTGGGGTACATAATAAAGTTGAAGGCCAGCCTGCACTACATAGTGAGACCCTGTCTTAAAACCAAACCAAGGCTAAAAACAAAACAAAACCACAGGGCTCAGGATATAGCCCAGTGGCATAAGCACCCGCCTGGCAAGTGCAAGGTCCTGAGTTCAATTCCAGGTCCATAACAAAAAGCAAAGTAAAACCAACCAACAAACAAAAACACAAAAAAACCCCAAGAAAAACCCAAACCAAACCAAAACTAAGAAACTAAGGCATAAAACAGTGTAAGTATTTCTACCCAGATAACAAAATTAGAAAAGTAAGTAACTATCTTCCTTTATAGTAAAAAAGATTATCTCTCATTATTTTGGATTCAGCCTCACTGGAAAAAACATGAATCAAAATAATCAGAACCCCAAGGGAAGACCTTTTCTGTTATGCACATACGTTTTCATTTAGCCCATAGTTACCTTAACTGTGAGCTGTTTGAAGCTACCAGTTTGAGCACTATTGACTATTTTTTTCAGGCTCTGAATAGCTGCAGGGATCTCAGCAGGGGTTGGAGGAACCAGCTCAACCCTGGCATAGTGCCAAAATGTGGCCAATCGAGGCTTCGAGTAAGTCACAGCAGCTGGAAAACAAAACAAAACAAAAAAACAGGATGAACTCACTAGAGATGGAAAGAAGCAGATGTGTGGGCTGAACACAAATATTTATTCATGCATCACATTCATTCACTGCTTGTATCAAATGTGCACCCGGTGTGAAAAGTCAAAGCTGTGCCTGGGTAACAAGAGGCTTTTAAAGATGCAGAACACCTGTGTCACAGGGAAGTTCAATCAGGCAGGAAGCCATAAGCACGTTCAATTATGCTGGGATTTCACTAGTGGCCAGCGAGTGTTGTTGCTCCACTTATGAATGGCAAATTTAATTAACTGTAAAGTTATCAGTTGTTGGAGTCAAAAGCAAGAAAACCAGCAATTTATTCACATTTTCTTGGTAAAGAGATCAGAAAATATGGAAAGACGTCCAGAAGAAAAAAAGCACTACTAGAATAAGATTAAAATTATTAAGAATAAGATTAAAACTGACCACAAATCCAAATGGACCTATGCCAATTAGTGCTCACTTTTGGTACCCTCATCAACATGTGTTGGATTATATCTTTCTCTAACAAAAGCACAGCTGCTCCTTTAAAAAAAAAAACCAAAACACCACAGATAATAAAAGTAAAACCTACACGTGTTAAGAGTTGCCCAATTAGGGTATTACTAAACTCAAATTCCTCAAGGTACTTACTATTTCAACTTCTTTTTTTTTTTTTTTTTTTGCGGTACTGGGGATCGAACTCAGGACCCTGCGCTTGCTAGGCAAGCGCTTATTCCACTGAGCTATATCCCCAGCCCTGTACTTACTATTTCAAGAGAAGAGATCCCTAATAACCATAGTAGATGTGCCACTATGGTAATGACTTCAACAAGAAGAAGAAATTTATTATATAAAGAACACAAGAAAAACAGTAGTAATAGTAGGGGGCCTGTGAACAAGCTACAAGCTTGAAGGCAATGCTTCACTTCAAAACTGCAAAGAAAAAAGAAGCCTAACTGCATAAACATTCATCAAGTGTTTACTGTTCAAAGATGGATTAGCCAAGGCTTTTGGTGCTTTTCCTTAACCATCTGTGCTTGGATACCTCACTATTCTCAGATCACTATCTCCTTCATCCTTTGTTTGGGGCCATGGCATAAAATTTTAAATAGACACAAAGCCCTAAGAGATTATTCTAAATACAACCGGTGATGCATGTAAAAACTAATGTCTACAGGAACAGTCAACTGTCTTTAAAAATCATCTTCAACAACAAAACAAACAAACAAAAAAAAATCATCTTCAATACAGATGTCATTCTAAAAGAAAAAAAGAACCCAGGCATTGTGGTGCATACCTGTAATGCCAGCACTCTGCAGGTCAAGGCAGGAGGATTAAGTTCAAGCCCAGCCTAGGCAATTTAGTGACATAGTGAGACCTTGTTTCAAAATAAAAAGGGTGAGGATGCAGCTTTGTCCAAAGGTCTTGAGTACAGACACCAGCACCGAGAAAATCTCAAAAGCCAAACAGGTTAGTGTGCCAGAGTGCTTGTCTACCATGAACAATTCTCTAGGTTTGCAGTCCACCATTTTTTTTTTTGTCTTTTTGAGACAGGGTCTCACTGTTCAGGCTGGCCTTTGAGCTCACTTTGTAGCCCAGGCTGGTCTCGAACTTGCAGAGATCCTCCTGCCTCAGCCTCCCAAGTGATGGGATTACAGGCGTGCGCCACCACACCCGGCGAGTTCCACCATGTAAAAAAAAAGGAAGAAAAATCAACACTACTTCTACTGTAGTTGTTGAATTTTTTTCAGGAGTACAGGTTATTAAGTTTGAAGCCGCTTAAATGTGCATGAGGGATGAACAAAACATAAATGGTGGATGGTGGGTGGCAGGTGGTGCCAGGTTTCTCAGTGGGAGAGAGCAAAGTTAGACATAAGAAACCAGCAATAGTGGCTATGGGTGGTGTGTGTGTAGTCCTAGCTAACTGGAGGCCGAGTCAAGAAGTTCAGGGTCAACCTAGACGACACAGTGAGACCGTATCTCCATATACAAAGAAAACCCATTTAGAGGTTATGTGGGGCTGTCAGTGTATCTTGGTGGTATATTATGTGCTTAGCTCCACCCAGCACTAAAAATATAAAATTGGACTACAGCTGGAGACATTCATATGAACTCAGGCTTAGTTTTAACATTTATCCAGATGAATACACTGAGAAACACTCATGTGTATACATGGGTTAGTATGTGTGTGTACCCCCCTCAGTATGTATCTGTGTCCCTTTGTCCATGGAGAGGACCAAGAAGCAATGGTACTCTAGAGAGGACCAAGAAGCAATGATACTCTAGTAGCAGAGAGCAAATCCAGCACCTAGATTTTAGTTTCTAACTTCCACTGTCCAGTAAAAGGAACTAGTAGTCTCTTTGGGAAAAAGCATGCTTTGGCTGGGCAGAGAAAATATGAATCTGCATATTGTAGAAGAAAGTAATGGGCCATGTCAAAGGGATGGAGTGTCAACCTAAAGCCATTCCTTATGGCCAAGTCTATAACAATTTGAGCAATGAAGAACAGAACACTGCTATTCAAAGTTTGGAATAAATGTAAATGAATCATTATAATAAATAATTGAATAAATAGATGAAGAAACAAGTCTTTCTTACAGAATTCCATTTATTATACACAGAAACTCCTTCCTTTCTTCTTTTTGAGACAAGGTCTCAATATGTAGTTTAGGGTGGCCATGACCTGAGATCCTCCTGCCTCAGCCTCCGAAGTGGATTACTGGTATGTATCACTATGACCATTTAGAAACTCTTTTCTACAGGAAATGGACCCACTCCCACCTGGGCTGCAAACCTACCTTATGGACTAGATATAGTTACTTGCTTCTAAAGAACAGATCTGGAAAGGGAAAATAAATAATTTTACAGTGGAAGAACCTATCGAACACTATCTTAACCAAGCAATGAAACTTGTATCATCAGTGATACTACGTGTATATCATATACCTCCTGATATGCCATTAGGGCACCTCATCTCTGTGGGACTTTTCCAAAATCTATTGTTCTAGACTAATCATGAGAGAAACACTAGATAAATCCAGATTGAGGCATATTCTTCATAATATCTAGATGAAAGATAAAGAATAGAAATTGTCATAGATCAGAGGAGACAGAAATATGACAACTTAAATGTAATGCAATGTCCTGTGTTGTATACTGGGATTGAAAGTGATTAAAGGAAAAATTAGTGACATTCAAGTAAACTGTACAGTTTAAGTAAGTGGAAAATCAGACTCTAACAGAATTTTTCCTGGGAAATGTGATAAAATTACTTGTTTCTATAAGCTTCTTTGTCCTCCAGCAAGTGGAAATACATTAATTGGTAATTTGTCAAAAACTTAACTTTCATATTTAACACACAGGCCTGTGATACAAAGGAAAATATGTTTCTGCTTTAACATACTGGTCCCATCTGAGTCTTCTTTTCTGGGTACTTCTGGAAGGGTAACAGAAATTTATTTTGGTATTATTTTTCTTTTTGGATTTCATCACAAACTAGTTTTCACTTCCCCAACATGCACCAACTAAAACACTGATGGCAAACCTTTTAGAGCTTTCAGTGATACAAACAGCCTGCTTTGGTACATGTGCCATAGCTTTGACACCAACTTAGAAGATACAACAACTATGGTATGGCAAAAATCCACTTGACATATTAAAAAAACTGTGCCTCAAATCATCCAGCATCCAAGGACTAAAGCTTTCTCTTTAATTCGGTAATCTTAGGAAAGTAGACGTTTCAAATGAGAGATCCCTTGTGGGACTGTATGAAGAGTCTGTCTAGGAGACTGTAGTGAGAGAATAGATGAACTGTCTCACTACTAGATCTCGTGAGAAGGTTGAGAGATCTGACCTTCCCTAAGAGGAAAAGTATCAACAGTATATGGCGCTTTAAGGTCTTCAGTATTTTACTGTTTGCCTGATGATGGAGCGAAGGGCGGAGGGAATTAATATCAAATAAGCAAAATATGCTCAAAAACATTACATGTATTTTTTGAAATTTTGCTTTCTATTCACAATCAAATCTGAACCAAACAACCAACCGAGATAACAATCACATCCCATCTAGTGAAAAAGCTTACATCAATTTATCTTGCTTCAGGAATAAAATTAGTAACTTACTATTCAGAAATAAGTGAGATATTTACTGGCAGAACAAATTATTATTCAGGCCTGTTACTATTCAAGGCTGTTCTGAAATACAGTGCCTATGGAGAAGATTCCTCAAACTGGAAAAAAAGTTTGTGTATGCTAAGGTATACTAACAAAGATTTTAGTTTCTATGAGTTAATTTTCTTGACACAGAGTTTCCCTATGCAGTTCAGGTTGGCCTTGAACTCACTCTACAGCCCAAGCTAGTGTCGAACTCGCGGAGATCCCCCTGCCTCTGCTTCCCGGGTGCTGCGATTTATAGGCATACAATACCCTGCCCAGTTCACGAATATCTTTTCGTGCTTACTAGAGCACTGGAATACTGATCCATAAAGCCCATTTCCAGCTAAAATTTCCCGCGGATTAAAACGAAGGTTGTCACTATTTGGCCGGGGCAGAAAGCAAAGCCAACATTAAAAGCGCACGTTTCTTTAAAATTTGTTGACTTTCAAACTGTCCACCAGGAACCACGCCACCTGGTGCTTTCTGCCCTTTTTTTTTCCAGCTCTCCTAACGAGCCATCATTTTGGTATTCCTGATCTTAGGAGCTCTAAGTGGGCGTCATGGCGGCAGCTGCCCGGCAACTCCGGGCTATAATTCAGCAACTTCTAAATTGTAAAGAGACCCCGATGTGCAGACCACACAAGAGGAGGGCCAGAAGGTCTTAAACCTGCCGCCTGCTCTCTACCCCTGCAGGCCGCGCAGCCCCGGCTGTTTCTTCGAGTACCAAAGCCTGCTAAGTCCTCGTAACCCCGCCAGCCTCCCGTCGCCTGTGTACCGCCTCCCCAGTCTCACGGCGCTCACCGTTCACCAGCGCCGGGGCCTTCTCCGCGAGGTTACGTACGAAATGGGCCATGGTTCTAGGATGGAAGACCCCTCGCACCAACAGCCGGCTGAATGTCACCCCGGGAAGGACCCACTGCAGGACCCCGTGCTCCTTCTAAGGTCAGGCCGCCCTTTTCCGCGCCGGTCTCAGATATTTAGGTGTTTTGGTATCCTTGCGGAATTTGGCTGGGTAATCTATTTTATTTAGCCCAGAAGGAGAAAGGATATGGGAAAAGATGTGATTAGAGAACGAGTGGAAAGCAATGGGTTTCCACATCGAAACAGGCATATCTTGGGGCAGCTACTCATGGAGCCCAGAATGACGACGAGGTAGGAGGTGCGCATGCGCGCAAGTTTTACCCTGCCAAGGTTTCTTTTTTTTTTTTTTCCCGGGACCGGGGATCGAACTCAGGGCCCTAGTGCTCAGCGGCAAGCACTTAGCCCACTGAGCTGTACCTCCAGCCCGAACCCTGCCAAGGTTTCTGAGGGAAGATGGCAAGTATTTGGAGGGAGGCTTTGGTGAGATGCTCCTGAGCCAGCACATGCTTTGTGTTGGGAGAGGACCTAAGGCCTAATATGTAAAGTTAGAAACAAATTAGGCATTATACAAGTTATCAGACTCAGCTCAATTACTGCTCTCCTTCTTTGAGAGAAGGTGTCGCTGTACAGTTCAGACTGGCCAGGAAGGTACTATATAACGCCTTGAACTCGCGGCAATCCTCCTGCCTCAGCTTCCAGAGTGCTGGGACTACAGGAATGCGTCACCAGGCCTGGCCACAGTTCCTTACTTTAGTTGATTTTTTTTTTTTTTTGGTAATCGCACTCTCTCCAGCATCCTAAGTATTGGAATTCAATTCACGAAATTTCCTAACCTAGCCACAGGGAGCAATGCAGATGTGAGGAACAACATACATTTACCGAGGGCCTCCCATATGCCTGGTATTTTGAAATTTAACAAAAGCCTGTGTGTTGGGTGTTGTCCCCGAGACGTGTAAGTGTGCACATAGCTATACAGTGTAAGAGGTGGGATCTGAAGAGGTTGCAGCCTAAAAGCAGAGGGGAACATCGGTTCAGATAAGGCATGACGATGCTCTGGAAATATTTAGACATCTGTGAATTGATGTATAAGAGAACAGCTACATACTACAGAAGGCTGAAACTTTGTAGTGTGACTGGTGCAAAAGATGTACGTAAGTGACATCTGACGAAAAGAACTATAAGGAATATATTCTGGAGAACCCTAAGCAGAAGAAAAACTGATAGAATGGTTAATAAGGCAGAAAGAAAAATTAGAAATGACACCAAAGGCGCCAAGAGTGTTTCAACGAGAAACGCCTTAGATACTGCACAGTAGTCAAAGACAGTAAAGTTAATTCAGCCGGGCGTGGTGGCACACACCTGTAATCCTAGCACTCAGGAGGCTGAGGCAGGAGAATCACTGCGAGTTCAAGGCCAGCCTGGGCTACAAAGTGAGCTCGAGGCCAACTGAACTGAATGGCAGAACCCTGTCTCAAAAAAAAAAAAGTTAATTCAGCAATATATTAACTAGAGCAGTTTTGAAAAATTAGAAGCCAGAGTCAATGTGAAGAAAGATGGCTGTAGAGGAATACAAATCACAGAACAAAAAAGGCATGTGGAATTCAGGTAGAGAAGGGAAATTGACAGGAGCTCTGAGGCATAAAAGGTGAAGGAATTAGCCTGGGACTGGGGGGACCTTTTCCACAGGTGGGTGGCGGGTGACAAGTTTCAAAGTGGAAACATGTATCTTGGTAGTGAAGTACAAGGCAGTGCCATGAGGAGTTTGAGGCAAGGTTAATGTTTGGAATAGTTTAAATTAAGGATACACACAGCAGGGGTGATGGGCAGTGTACACCACAATTTTATGGTTGCACCATTCTAATGACTGTTGTTTTCATCCTAGTCTGTAGCTTGGTGTGGAGCTGAAGGTATGGCTTGGGGTTAATCTAGGCTGAAGTTTTGTATGCTAGGGATACAGAAAAAACAGGCAAGAAAGAGGAACATGGTAGCAAATGATTAAAATAAAAAGCCTGGGGTTTAAGCCAGATAAGGAAAAGGGAAGCCAAAGGGCAGTAATTAGGGAAAAAAAATAGGCTTTGTGACTCAACTGGGGACAACTCCAGGGTGCCCTGGTGAGACCTGGTGAGCAGGTCAGGCAAGTTACATTTGATACGCTCTACCTTAAAAAAAATAAAAATAATTAAAAAAAAAAAGTCCTCTAGATTTTCAGAGATTTCTAAAACTACAAGCTTTTAATATGTAATAAAAGTGATAACAAAGACTGTAAGTTAGGTGTTCATTTATTAAACACAAGGTTTGAACAAACACCCCCAGGCAAGTTTGACAAAAAAGTAACCTTCCTGGAATGTTTCAGAATACAGTTATGTAGATCCAGTTTTATTTCAGTCAACCTTTTTTTGCTCTTCACTTTCAGTTTTAGTTTTTCCTATTTAGCAGTTAGAGCACGTGCATTAACTCCTCCCATGACAACAGTGTCGCATCAGCCTCTGGCTTGTGAAGACCCCCAGTAGGTTTACACTCTTCAGTGGCTGCTTAGCAACCAGAGTCAGATAGTGATGTAAAATGATACTGAACAGGAAATGGTACCTTCACATGCACCATGAAAATACCTCTAGAGTTTCCTTCCAATTTATATATTCACTAAAAACTACTGGAAAAAAAAATCCATAAAACTCTGACTGCTTGACAAAACCCACTTAAATAACTTCCCACTTTACTGCTAGATTCTTTGAAAGTTCTAAGTACTATCAGAGCAGACTAGAGTCTTTGTTTTCCTAACATACTCCAGTGAAGCCAGCACACCAAACCAGGCATGTCAGAAAGTCCACTCTTAAAACGATTTAGAGTTGCTGCTGAGTTCCAGACCAAATACCTCTTTATACTTCTACTGCACATGTGTACCCTATGTTGAGATGAAATTTTTAAAAAGTCACTCTCTGTTTTTGATGTTCCTAAACTACCTCACAGAAAGAAGGCACAGAAGACACTTGGTTTCTTTACCCATAGTGGCCTTAAGCTACACACTTGCTTTGTGATGCATTCAAAGATATTCAGCAGCATGAATGTTGCCATAGCCATTCATAAAATCTCAAGAAAAGAGCTTTATAAAAACAAAAATGCTTGCTCTACGAGGATTACAATCCAAAGGTTAATCAGAGAAGAACACAGATACTAGAGGCGGCACAGTAGAAAAATGCTGGGAACAGCTGCTTTCAGAGGTCTTGTGTCCACTTTCTTGCAATTTTCTCCTGCAAAACCCTGGTCTTTTCCTTTTTTTTTTTTTTTTTAATGACACAGTTAGATTAGGATTGGAAGGTAAATGCAAGTCGGGGGAAGCTTATTTTATACACAGTTCATTCTCAGAGAGGGAAAGAATAAATATGAAACACTCATTTTAAGAAAATAAATCTTCTCAACACAACCTTAAAGGCCCAGGGAGCACAATGAATCACTCTCATATTCTGCATTTACAAAAGCGCCCCAGTCTTTCTTTTTCATTTATAAGCAAAGCCATAAGTAGTATCTATTTTATATCCAGGCTAGGAGGCCAACTTAGATTTGGGGTTTTCCAGCTGATACCATTAAAATACATCAAGGACCATTTCTAGCAACTTGTGTTGGAATACTGTAAAAAACATCTTATTTGACCCCTATTTCTAAATTACTTTTCTTGTCTCTTCTGGTATCTCTGGGCTTAGATGGACACTGGGAGAGAGATAGTTCACTGGGGAATGTGCTTCAGTCAGCCGGTTAAACTGCACTATTAGTAGAGAGCTCTACTTAGGGATAAGTGGACATTTAAAATGGCAGGGGATAAGGTTTTGCCCACATTCCTACTTTGTTAATTGATGGCCTGGGGCTATGTTAGAAGCAGCTCTTACAAGTCAGGTCACAGCCTAAACAAACATTAGTAATATACATTTTATAATCTCAGAGTTTTATTGTCTAGAATGAGTATGTGAGTAAGCATAGCCACACACTGTTTACATTCTTACCATGAAGAGATAGTATAAAGTGGTATTTAGTTTACACTAGACCAACATAAAAAAGCACATGGTAATACGCATATGTGTATATACATAATACACACTGAGATACACTGCTAACATTAGTGTCTTTTTTTTTTTTTTTTTTGCGGTACTGGGGATCGAACTCAGGACCCTGCGCTTGCTAGGCAAGCGCTTATTCCACTAAGCTATATCCCCAGCCCAACATTAGTGTCTTAAGATGACCTTTTTCGGGGTTATAATATTTGCGGCCTAAGTTTTCTGCCCAGGCTACTTGTATCAGCAGGTTTCTCATAAGAGAAAAAAATGCCCAGCAGCTTCCTATTTACTCCCTCACCCCAGAATTCTTTCTGACTGAAGTGTCAATATTGCAAATTTGTCATTACTGATCCTCATGAAAAGACTGCAGGGCTACAGTTTTGGTGGTGACAACCTCATGAGAAAGTGTCTATGATATTTTTGAGTTATAACACAAAATTAAGAGCTACCAACAAAATTAAGAGCTACTAACAGAAGATAAAAAAAAAACTTAGCTATCATTCAAAGGTCTACACAAACATAAACATTTGCTTTTATGTGAAAAGTCATTCCGTAACACTGTAGAACTCTAACAAGGGTTTAAGTCCAGATTATGAAGACTAGTAAATATGTGGACTTATCAGCTATCATTGAAAATACTTGACACTAGACTTAAAAATATAATAAATATAATAAAAGCTGAAAATTAGTGGTTTCTAAACATAGTGACGCCATAAGAAAGTGTAATTTCCTGTAAACCAGGGGAGCACGGACAAGTTCCTAGGAATCTTTTTTGTTTTTGTCTTTTTTAGACAGGATCTCACTATGGAATTCAGGTGGGCCTTGAACTCAGTGATTCTCCTGCCTCGGCCTCATGAGTACTGGGATTACAGGTGTTCACTACCAGGCTCAGCTATTCTTGGGAATCTTAATTATCATAATTTAAGCAGTAGTATTTCTTTAATTTGGTGAAGGGGGACAAAAAAGGAACAGAACCAAGAAGAGGGAGATCACAAACAGTCATTTATCTACCCTTGGGGTTGCCTTTGGGTTTGTTTAGTTCACAGCATTTATTCACGTTGCTCCTTTTGTTGTTTCCTTTCCGCAAGCCATCGCTGAATCTTTTCTTTCAGTTCAGTGTTTGGCCGGATCTGGTCCATGGTAAGGGGACTACGGTTAAAAGGGTCTGTTTGGTCACTGGGGACAAAGAAAGAAAAGGAATGGGTGTTATTTCTATAAATTCTAACACTCTAAGCTTAAAAGAGAACACCTAGGCGCCTCACTTCAACTGCAAATGAAGCTAGGTAAGTGCATTAAAATGGAGTCAAAAGCTGACTGGAGTGTTAGAAGGAATGAGATGACAAAAAATGATTCAGGAGTTTTTCCAGCCACCTTGTGTCTCTTCCTCTGAAGAACTTTATCTTAGCACTGCCATTCATATATTTGATTTCAGTGGCTTAAAAATGGTATCTCTGGGCTGGGGATGTAGCACAGCGGCACAGCACCTGTCTGTGAGTTCAATTTCCCGTAACAAAAACTAAATAAACAACAACAAAAAATGTATCTTTCTGTCACCACCCTTTAGATTTTTTAAGGCAGAGATCCAATATGGTCAAGTCACTATAAATAACTTTTTCTTTCTTTTTTTGTATTGGGGATTGAACCAGGACCTTTATGCTGAGCATTTTATTTTCACGTAGGATCAGTACCTAAGTATTAGAAGCCAGGACCAATTTTTCAGTACCACAGGAAAACAAAAAACACAAAAATAATTTCAAGTCAACTTATGCTTCATGTTGAGCCAAGGATACAGCTCAGCGACATACAGCCTGCCTGGCAAGCACAACGTCCTGAGTTCAATTCCTGGTACCAATCCCTCTCCCCCCCAAAAGAAACAAAACCAAAAAACATACTTCATGTGGACATATCTTTCCAATTTTAGTATTATGTGCTGCTGAAATAAGCACCATGTTGATATATCTTGCAACATATACTGACAGAATTCTTCTCTTTCCTTTCTTCTTTTGTAGTAGTAAGAATCAAACCCAGGGCCTTTGTAACTGAGCTCTATCCCTAGCCCTTTTTAAAAGTTTTTATTTTGAGACATGCTTCCACCAAGCCTTTAACTTGCCCAGCCTGGACTTGAACTTGTGATCCTTCTGCCTTAGCCTCCCACAGTGCCGATTATAGGAGGGTGCTGCCACACCCCTCATTTGGGGACTGGCATACCTGAGCAAATGTCTGGCAATGGTGGACCTATCCACAGTGACTCTGGAAGATGGCAGCACCACAGGATCAGACATCAGTGTGCTCATGATGGGATCCAGGAACTCGTCACAGGCATCTGCGTAGGTCTCCTCTTCCTGCTGCTGGAGATCTGCGAGAGACTGGGGGGCAACATCTGGCAGTTACAGAGAGTTCACAGTGCAGCGGAACCTACAATGCTCCATGGCTCTCTCTTAATCTTTGTCATTAATGCCCTTGGCAGTGATAATAAGAAATTTTAGCTGTATTTTTTCAACAAACAAAGACAGATATTTTAGGAGTAAATTTAGCATTTCATTCCACTCAACCCGGAATCTCAAGTCGGCTCAGCTGGCAGTCACAACTAGAAATGGGTTTAAAACAGCACACCACATATGTCTTTCTGGCAATAGTTCTGTTGTAAATGCCATAATTCCAAAGGAGGTAGGGCAGGAGGGTTATTATTTGCATAATTACAGAGTCACTCATGCAATCTATACATGAAAGCACTTTCTCGGTTTTGGTACGAACAAGTACAGAAATTTATAAGTGGCCTCAACATGTGATTCCTATACAAATCTAGTTCTAGGGGTTCATGTTGCTAAGCTCTAGGCCAAGATGAAGCCCAACTCAAAAAAGAAACTGGTCAGGTATGGTGGTGCAAGACTGTAATCCCCGCATTCGCGGGGGGCTGAGGCAAGAGGATCACAAGTTTTAGGCCAGTCTGGTTGACACAATGAGACCCTGTCTCAAAAGCAAAAATCTCAAAAAAAAAAAAGTCAGGAGAAAATTGATACCAATACGGAGGTTTTCTATTAAATTTCTGTAAATGATTTTTCCTTCTTTATCACTTTTAATTTTATTTTGGCAGTACCAGGGATTGAACCCAGGATCTTTGTACTGAGCTACATCCCCAGTCCTTTTAATTTTTCATTTTGAGACAAGGACTCAAACTGGTGATGGCTTGTCTGAGCCTCCCAAAGTGCAGGATTTATAAGCATCTGTCCCCATGCCAGCTTTCTTCCCCACTTCTAATGGAGTTGTCACACTCCCATCAAATGGGTTAGCTGAATACAATATAGTGTGCTGACCTCTAAAAAAGCCCACCATTTATTTATTTATTTATTTATTTTTACCATTTATTTTTTAAGGCAGGGTCTTACTATGTAGTGCAGGCTGGCCTTGAACTCAGGGATGCTGGGATTACAGACGTGAACCACTATGCCCAATTTAATCTCTAAAATGTTTGCCAACTACACTACAAAAGTAGAGAACAGAAGAAATCAATTCAAATCATTGACTAAAAACCACTCATCCTGGAACTTCATTTTAAAAGGTTCTGTACTAACATTCCAGATTTAGGCCGGGCGTGGTGGCACATGTCTATAATTCCACCACTCAGGAGGCTGAAGCAGGAGGATCGATGAGTTCGAGATCAGCCTGGGCTAGAAAGTAAACTCAAGGCCAGCACGAACTTCATAGCGAGACCTTGTCTCAAAAAGACGCCCCCCCTACAAAAAAAATCCAGATTTTAAAATCTACTGGTATTTGTGGACATAAAAGTCCTCGTAAGAATAGCCTCTATAAATGCATAATTGTTTCTAATAGAAACATCTTCGATTTCTATTCTTGCTGTTATGTGTAACGACTAATGTTTAATAAAGGAAGTTCTAATTATTGACAAGGAAAAATCATCTGTTTTTAGTTTCTTAAGGCAGTGCTCCTTATCTCCCTGACATAGGACAAAAAAGCAGCACAGCAAAGTCAACAATTTTGTTTTATAATTGGACACAGGAGCAAACAAATTCTCCTCCCCTCACCTTTATTCTTTCTGCCAAGTTGCTGAAAGCCACTATCATATTCCCAGGCTTATTTATTTTTTTCAGGACTCGTACTGTCTGTGCAAAGAGAGTTGGGGAATAGGAGCGTCCATCTTTGGGCACAGTGGCACAGAAATTCTCCTCATCCCTGGAAGGTCAGCAAGAGAAAGAAAGTGAGCACCACAGAGCAGGTCCGTGGAGAGGTAAGAGATGTGTCTGACAGTAGTCGTTTTCATCATTTATAAGGGAGAAATGTTCTTTTGATGTAGAAGGACTTCTGGTTATCTAGGAAGGAGTCTATCAAGTATCCCATGGCTGTAAAAGACTACTTTCCCAAACAATAGTATGACAGTAAAGTTCATCTTTGCACTGGTCAAGGAGAATGTTGGAAATCCTGAAAAATGTCCCACAGATTATATGAAATCTCCTTATTCAAAACTACAGAACTCCTTCATCAATCAACTGGAAATGGCAATTCCTTTTCCGTTTCCACACACTAGCCAAGCAGTTATTCTGTTATCAAAATATTAGTATCCCCTTTAATCTGGCCAATTCTAGGCTCACGTACCCAAGGTTTAGGTAGATAGTGCAGATATCCGAGACAAGCTGCTGGGGTTTGAAGTCAAATTCACTGAAGTCCTTCACTTTTAAGGCGCCCATCTTGGGGCCAACCAGGTGCTGCAGGAAGTAGTTCAGCATGGAGATGATGCGCTCAGCTAGGAACGGATGCACGAAGAGCGATTTGATCTCTGGAAAAAAAAAGTCTTTGAAAACTCAATCCATTGTAATTGTTTATTCTCAAGTACTTGGGACTATTTTTTTTTTACAGATTTTCAATCACTTAAGCAATACATTTTTCACTGCAGAAAGTACAGATGAACAAACTGAAAAGCAAACAACTGGGCGTGGTGGTTGCATATCTACAATACCAACACTGGGAGGCTGAGGCAGGAGGATCACATGTTTGAGCACAGCCTGAGCAATTTAATGAGATCCTGTCTCAAAATTTAAAAAGGGGGGGGACTCGAGATGTACTTCAACGTGAAGGCCCTGGGTTTGATTCCCAGTACTGCATAGAAAAAATAAAACTCTCACCCAGAAATAAACACTGTTAATAGCTTGCGAGATATTAGTCCACTTTTTGTGTATATATATATACACATACATACATACATATACATCTTTAAAAAATGATTATTATATTGTACATATCCTATAACTTTTTCCAATAACTACATAAATATCTTACCATTTTAGTAAGCGTATGTTCCTGTGCTGTCCAACATAGTAGTCACTGACCACATGTACTTTTTTTTTTTTTTTTTTTTTTCCGGGACCGGGGATCGAACTCAGGGCCCTAGTGCTTAGCGGCAAGCACTTAGCCCACTGAGCTGTACCTCCAGCCCCCACATGTACTTTTAAAATTTTATTTTTTAAATTTTGAGACAAAGTCTTGTTTTACAGTTCAGGCTGCCCTTGAATTCACTATGTACATAGGTTGGCCTTGAACTTGTGGCTATCCGCTTGTCTCAGCTTTCTGAGTGGTGGGATTTGGGGAGTGTGCCTGACTTAATTATGTAGTTCAGGCTGACCTTGAACTCACTATGAAGCCCAAGCTGGCCTCAAACTCACAGCAATCCTAAGAATTCAA
This sequence comes from Dinomys branickii, assembly GCA_004027595.1. NCBI lineage: Eukaryota > Metazoa > Chordata > Mammalia > Rodentia > Dinomyidae > Dinomys > Dinomys branickii. The sequence continues at coordinate 56,309 of PVLD010006770.1, read as the reverse complement.
TTTTTTAGTTGCACTAGCCTAATGGTGGCACATATACCACAGAGGACTATTTGTTATCACTGGAAGCTCTGAGAGGTTCACAATCACTGCACTAGCCACATTTGAAGTGTTCATCAATGAGATGTGAAAGGTATGTATAGTATTGGAGAGCCCAGATTTATAGAACATTCCCACCATCACAGAAAGTTCTACAGAATAACCCTGATTGATGCTGTTTATTATGGCCACACAGCTTTCCAGTTGGTGACTACACTATAAGTTATTTAGTCTGTCTTTACTGGTGTACATTTTGAACACATTCACTTTTTCCTACTATAAAAGTCTTATTGATGAGCTTAATGTGTACAGCAGTCCCCTCTTACCCTCTGCTTCTCTTTCCACAGTTTCAGTTACGCATGGCTAATCACGATTGGAGAATAATGAATGGAAAATTCTACCCTCCTGAGTAGCTAGGACTGTAAGTATGGATCACTGCACCCAGCCGAAAGGAAAATTCTGAATAAACTTCTCAGTTTTAAACTGCATCATGTTCTGAGTAGTGTGATGAAATCTTGAGCTGTCCAGCACCACTTCGTCTTGTATGTGAATCAGACTGTATATATTACCTGCCAATTAATTAGTTAGTAGGTTTCTTGGTCATCAGATGAACTGCTGTGGTCACCAGTGACCTGTAATTTAGTGATGGTTCTGAACTGCAAAGGTATTGATTCTGTCAATCTGTACATGCTAAAGAGAAGCCAGAAAGTGATTCTTTCAAGTGAAAAAGTTGAGTCTTTAATAAGAACAACAAAAACAAATCACATGGTGAATTGCTAAAATCTATGTAAGTTATCGTCGTTAATCTCTTACTATGCCTAATTTTTTAAAAGTATTTATTTATTTATTTATTGAGACAAGGTCTTGCTATGTAGTTGAGGGTGGCTTTGAACTCCCTGTATAGCCCACGCTGGACTCTGGACTCAAACTCTGGCAGTCCTCCTACCTTAGCCTCCTGAGTGCTGGGATTACAGGCATGTGCTACTGCACCCAGCACTGTGCCTATTTGTAACTTAAATTTTTCTAGGTATGTATACAAGGGAGAAACAGTATATATAGGTTTGGCACTATCAGTAATTTCAGACATCCATGGGGATCCTTAGAACACATTTCCTGGAGATAAGGGGAGACTCCTGTTTATATCCTGCAGACGTATTACTTCACGACAAGTCTGTAAGAACTCCTAGGTCACAGCTGGGCGTGGTGACGCATGCCTGTAATCCCAGCACTTGGGAGGCTGAGGTAAGAGGATCGTTGGGAGTTCGAGACCAGCCTGGGATACAAAGTGAGCTCAAGGCCAGCCTGAACTGTGCAGAGACACTGTCTCAAAAAGACCAAAAAGAAAAAAAACCAAAAAACAAAAAACCAAACTGCTGGGTCACACAGGGCATAAACTGTAAATATTAAGAAAAATAAACTAATACATGCTAAGTTTAGTAAGCCAGATAGTATGATGACACTTGCTTAGTACTGTTGCTCTTGATTTTTAAATTTTAGCCACTATCTATTGAATCTATTACAGATGAGGATTCAGCTCTTACTTCCTGTCCCACTTTGCTTCCCCAAATACAAATCCCCAAAATATACCCCAATTTTTGGCTAAACAAGTTAGAGATTATATCATTAAGATCAGGGCCATATATAGCTTGGCAGCACAGCGCTTGCCTGGCAAGTGCAAGGTGATGAGTTCTATTCAAGGTAACAAAACAAATCTCTAAGATTACATAAATATCATTCACAGCAGAGTCATGTGATGTCTTTGTTTTTTTAAAAAAATTTTTTTTCCAGTACTGGGGATTGAACACCTGGCCTTTGCACTGAGCTTTTTAAATTTTTGACAGGGTCTCGCCAAGACATTAAATTACCCAGGCTGGGCCTGAACTTGTGAGCCCCCTGCCACACCCTCCCAGAGTGCTGGGGTTATAGGTGTATGCCACAACTCCAGGCTTACATAGTTTTTTTTTTCTTAAATATAGTAAAATGGTTTGCTTATTTTCATGTTACCTGTCACTAAATACTTTCCAAGCTCTACACCAGAATGATAAAACTGCAATGTGGTCATTCCTGGCTATTCTATAATTTTTCAAAAAATTCTTTTTGGAGGATTCTGTCCTTTGCTGCAAACTGGGCTGCTTGTTCTATAGGCTTGGTGTGCAGTACTCACACAGGTCACTGTGTCCTCACTTTGGGAATCTGCTTTGAGCCATCCTTATATACCCCTTAAAGATACACAGGAAATCAATTTGCTAACAAGACTGAACATATTTTATCCTCAAACAGAATTTGTAGTTTACCTAGTTATCAGATTTTAGATTGAAAAATATTTTTCCTCAGAAATATATCCCAGCTTCAAATGTCACTGTTGTAAATTCAAAGCCATTTAGATTCTTCCCCACCCTTTGGTTTGAAACTGCATCTCACCACATCTCCCAGACTGGCCTGGAACTCACTATGCTGGGAAGCCTCGAACACAGCGTTCCAAGTGTTGGGATTATAGGCATGCACCACGATACCTGGCTTACCATTCTGATTCGTAATCCACAGTGTATGTCCTGACTTTCCTCAGGGATTCTTTATGGTCTTCTCTTTAGCATGATGTTCTAAAATTTCACAATGATGTTCATAGAGTGGGTTTTAAAACAAACTTTCTGTGCCAGCTCCTTTCAATTTAGAGGCTATAGTAAGTCTTGGGGACCTTTTTGGTACGATTTTTCCTTTCCTATATTTTCCTTTTATGACTTCCTAGATCCATCACTTATATTCTTGCCTCTCCTCTTTTTTTTCTTTGTTCTTCTTTCATTTACTAGTTCCTTGTATTCTTCTAACCCTTGTAGTGAACATTTTAAAAATTTGAAGGTAAATTTTCAGTATCAAAAGCTCTTTCTTATTCTTATGGGGGACTTTTTTGCTCTTCTCCTGTGGCTGCTGTATCTTCCTTTGCCTCTATGAGATCATAAAATTTTGAAAGAAACTTTGAAAGTTGTTATTACTTGTGTTTCACAGTAGAAGGCTTCCTGAAATGTCTGGATAGTTTAGATTCCTTTTAATGCTAAGCCTGTAAGTGTAGATTTTGTACTTATAGCACATCTTACCCCAGACTAGCCACATTCTAAATGCTTGATAGTCACATGTGGCAAGTGACTACTGAACGGGACAGTGCAGCTCTGGAGGGGGGGAAACAAACACCTTTGTTAGACCCACTCCATCTTACCAGGACTAAACTACTTTTCAGATTAACATATGTACCTATACATGTATATATGTGTATGTGTGTGGATATATATCCAAGTATGATATATATGTGGTATATACCATACACATGGCTAACATTCCCATTAAAGCTTTTTGTTATTGGTACTGGAGATTGAACTGCATGCTAAGCATGTGCTCTACCAGGGAGCTCTGCTCCCAGCTCCCTCAAGAAATCAACTGTTACCAAGTTACCTTTTCTGAAATGTCAATAGCGGACACCATCATTCTCTGTGACACTTCCCTCATGCCTATTTCCCTCTGCGATGTGCAGGATATTGTTACCAGAGTCTGAATTCTTAAGTTGCATTTTGGGTTGACCGGCCCCGCCAAGAATAGCAGATCTTGTCTACTACATGCTTTGGTGGGGGGATAGCAAGGGGCTCTCTTTCCTTACCTGATGTTAGGAAGGCGAGGGTACCAATTGTTTCATTGGACATGATGTTATGGAAACGCGCCAGCTGCCCAAACATCTGTAAGCCAGCCTCTTTTTCTCGGCGGGCTTCAGGGGTCAGACTATCCCATTCTCCTCGGTCCTTCTCAATTTGCTGAATTTTTATCTTGCTCAAATACTGCAGAAACCATAGGTGAGATATCAGAAAAATATAGTAGAAAGTACATGACATTTAAGAGGTCTTAACATCTAGTCGACTAAGCTGGGAAAACTAGGGACAATAAAAAAGATAAGAACTTTTACTTGTAGCACAGGAATAAACCTTAAAAAGAACTTTTGGAAAGAAACTGTATCTTATAGAGATTTAGTTTGACCTGGGTAGGGTCACAGTACTTCCCCTAGAATTAATGAACTATTAGGAAACAGAAGAATGGTATAATGTACGAAACCCAGGCCAAAAAACAGGCTACAGTGAAAAACTAAATCCTTCCTCAAAGATGAAAAAATAAACCCTTCCTGAAAGATGAAAAAAACCTGCCTACCAGAAAATGAGAGCTCCATCAAATATGTAAGACATTTGGAAGGTGAACTATAATTATTTAAAACTCTCTACCTTTCATCATCCTTACTGTTACAGCAAACAATAAATTAAACAGTCTCATAAAAATGGCACCTGCTTCATTCTTATGTCACACTGCTCTTGTTTAAAAGAGTCTGTTTATAATAGGACCTGGTCAAATTTTCTTTAGTGTGTAGCACTAAGGGCAGGAGGACAAACCTTTCTCACAAGCCAAGCACAAGGTGCCTGGATGCTGCTAATCAGGAAAAGGAGCTCCTCAACGTCCAATGGTTACACTCAGGATTTCCCTGCTTCAGCACTGTCACCACTCTAGCGTATACGCATCACAGGGAAGTTCTGTGGTATACGGTAGGCACTCGTAAGTTTTTATAGGACTAAAAGCAGCTCCATAAAGAATGGTTAAGGAAAATACTGCAGGAGGCGACAGACACCCAGCTGTACTTTACACTTTGTAAAGTCCATGTTTTACGATATAACTAGGGTTAGGGGGCAGCAGATAGATGAAGAACAATGATGATTTAGTCTTTATATAAAAAAATAACCCAGAGGCTTTTTAAGTAGCAATGCAAAAAATCAGAATCTTTTATGAGGGAAGATGGAAAAATCACTATTTTAGTGAACCCGTTACTGATGAGAAGAAAACAAGTGATAATGACCAAAAATATCTTTTGATTTCCTTCTGTAATGCTGGCCTGATGACTCCTGCCAGTACACCTTCGTTGCTTTCATCATGATACCTTTTCAACTCTGTCAAAGTACCCATCCTCGCCCACAAGGCCTCAACACCCTTTGATCTCTAATAGAATACTAAACTAGAAAGCGCTGTAGAGGCGAGCTTGTAGGCACACTGCCGCTCTGCCACACTGCTGCTCAGACAGTTTTGGTTTAGGCTGGTACTCGGGGCCTAAGAATTGCTCTAAGGTCCAAAGTATATACTGATTGCCGGGCGTGGTGGCATACACCTGTAATCCCAGCACTGAGAGGCTGAGGCAGGAGGATCATTGCAAGTTCGAGACTAGCCTGGGCTACAAAGTGAGCTCAAGGCCATCCTGAACTGCACAGCAAGACCCTGTCTCAAAAAGACGAAAAACAAAAAACGTATATACTGATTTGCTGGTACAGAAGCAGTTAAAATTTTTTTTAAAAAACCTGTATGGCTTCATCCAAAAGGAAGATGGCATCATTCATTAGCAGGTTAAGAAAGCGGAGGAAAAGTGGGGGATTCATGGCTTCTAAATTCTTAGAGGCATAGTCAGCCAAATCCTGAAAGAAGAGAAAACTTTCAGTACTGAATCACCATGTGCTGGGACTTATTTGAAGTAAATGATTTCACCAAAATCCTCTCACCTTAATGCTCTCCCGATAGGACTCTGTCCCCCACATGTATCTTAGGATAGGATACATGGGGCGGCGGTAATTAAACTTCTGTTCAAATTGATGGGGGTCTCCTGGAGTAAGGGAAGAGCGAGAGCAGCAGAGGCAGTCTCTTAGAGAATCAGTAGGAGCTTCCATGTATGTGCAGTCATTTTCTTCTATTTAGAATATATCAAGGTTACTGGCAAAATCTTTAGGAGCTTCTAAAGGCCTAGATAGAGTTGGGCCAACTGGTTGCTAATCCCCTTACTGACAAAACAAGGAGGAAGCAGATCTAAAGAATGCCTTACTCAACAAAAGATGAGGACCGCACTGTCAAAAACAGGCAAGGGAAACTAATGTTTGCACATCCAAATATGCGCTATGTAAGTGAGGCTCCAGACTGGTGATAGGTGGGGAAAGTCTCATGCACAGCAGAACGCTAAGTAATCTCCACATTCTTCACAGACTATATCCCAACTGTGTACCCAATTGGTTGTTTCTTCTGAAAAATCAGGCCTATGCCTAAAAATCATACACATACCCTGCCCTACAGCTGAGTCATATAATAAAGAGTGTAGGATTTAGAGTCAGAAGACCTATGTTTTTTTTTATCTTTTCCTAAGACCTAGGTTTTCATTTTGCCTCCATTTAACACAAATGTCTTAACCTCTTTTACTTTTGCAGAAAAAAAACCAAAATTGTACCATATTACATCTCTATAGTTATTTGGTCATATGATGATACAATGGCAGGGATGTATTGTGCAACTCCTGGCATATGACGGTGTACTATTTCACTGAAATACTGCTTTGACCCATTTTATAGATGAGGAAATTAAAGCCCAAAGGTAAGCAAGTAACACAACATGGAAAGCGTAGCCAGTAAAATATGAAATACTTCTTTAAATGTTAAATGTATGTACCACTGGAGGGTCAACATCCCCTTTAAAGTGGTCTTATGCAGCTCCCTAACACATGTTGCCTGACAGGTGCAGAGGCGTACTGTTTGATCAGACACGTCAGACTCGGGGCCAAGAGAAAGGGAGTGCTGCTTGCTGATGTTAGAGAGCGACATGGTTGAAATGAAGGAATCGCTCCATCATTATGCTCTCATTGTCCTCATCCCAGTATTCTGAGGCAGAGAAAAATGAAGACCTAGTATTCCATTAAAGAGCCTAACTTGACTGACTGTATGATTTCACCAAACAATATGGGATTGATAAAAATATGTAGGGTTTTTTTTTTGGTGAAAGAGACCTGGTTCCACCACTTAGTAGGTATATAACATGGACAAATAATTTCATCTTTTTTTTGGCAATGTTTAATCTTTTTTTCTTTTGCAATTGAACCCAAGGCTTCATGGATGCTAGGCAAGCTCTGCACCACTGAGCTATATCCCCATCCCTGGTTTACTCTTTTGAGCATCCACCTCTTTATACATAAATTTGGAATAATAAAATTATACTTTTCAGATGGTGACAAATTCTTTTAAACATTTTTTAAAAGAAGCTGGACATGGTGGTGCATACCTGTAATCCCAGGACTCTGGGAGGTCGGGAAAGGAGGATTAAAAATTTGAGTCCCGCCTTGGTAACTTAGTAACTGAGATCTTGTCTCAGAATAAAAAATTTAAAAAGGGCTAGGGAAGATCCTGGGTTCAGTCCTCAGTATTGGAAACAAAAACAAAACTAAAAAAAAAAACCCAAATAAAACAAAACAGCATCAATCATAGTAGATATTCAATAAATGATGGCTTTGACAGTTCTGACATTTAAAGTTATCAAGCTATGAAACGCCAGTGATATTTGCTTCTCAGTTCTGGACCTGGCTGCATGGCTCTGCTTTACCTGTAAACTCAATGTCCACAAAAACTTTAATTAGAGCTTCTGCAAGGTGGGGTGCATGTTGAAAGTTACAGAACACACGTTTCCGGTGGAACACACTGGACAGCAACGGATTTGGGGTCTGATCCAGGTGAGGCATCACTGCTTCCAACACCTCAGCTAGTTTGGCCCTCAGGTGTGGATTCTTCATTCTGCAAAATGAGCAGAAGCAAGATGAGGAGGTAAACTTAACTCCCTAATTTATGGTTCTGTTCTTTCAACTAAGGGGCCAATTCATTCCATCCATTCCATGCTTAGCCATTCAATTTTCTTCTCTACAATGCACTTATCGCACGCTATTCTCTCACATTTTCACCTTAGTAAATCTGCCTTCCAAAGCTTTCTGGGATAAAGATTAGATTGTAATTACCTTACATTACTCACAAACGCATACTGTGTGTGCCTAATACTAGTTGACTTACATTTCTTATTAGGTCTGCTCTGCTCAGTTAAGGGTTGACTTCTACCTACTTTTCATTAATATGGCTCAGGGAATTGTAAGTCATTCTTGTCACCGTGTAATAAACATGCACTTTTGTACACAGAACTGTTTCTTTTGGCCTTGGCCTATACAACAAAAAAACCAGGGAAGCAATTGTAAAAGCTATGGTACCTTCCTTCTGGAGAGAGGGCTAGGAAGATGGGAAAGAAGATTTGATTCAGTTTACTAATCATCCAACTCCCATCAGCAAAAGCAAGCCTTGTTACACAGAATTAGTGGAAGAGCACTAGGGCCTGGCTGCCTCTGATAAGGCTTCTGGAATTACGGAAACTAACCAGCAACTAGCAGTGGAAATCCAAACAGGTACCTGATGCAGGTTCAAATGCCTCTCAACAGTGGCTACCCACAGGATGATCAAGTGATCCATTAATGTTAACAGAACTTCTCAAGAGAACCCCTTATGAGTCAGGCTTGTTTATTTCTTGGTTTAGAAGCCTTTTTAAGTTTTTGCAGCTCTGAACAGTGACAGAGCTCAGCTTTCAGCACTTCACCTTTCTATACTTCCAGTGAAAATGGTGATAAAGTGAAGGACATGCTCCAGGGAATCTGCTGATGTCTCCAAGATATCATCGGCAAAGCGGCGGAGAAAAATGAGGAAATCACCCAGGTTATCTGCAAAAAACTCTGAAAAATAAAATATTCACTGGAATCAGTCAAATACCTGTGTATTGATACTAAACATTTAAATATCTCTCTTTCATGTTACTTAATAAAGGCTTAAAAAACAACTCAAAGGTCTTACAAGACTAGGGATGGAGATAAGTTAATGAATGCAGGCTCCCCTCAAATGTAACTCCTTTGTAGTTTTACTTTTACTTCTTGAAGTAAGGGTTTTCACACTGAGCTACACTCCCAGGCCTGTTTTAATTTTTTATTTTGAGACACAGTCTCATTAAATTGCTAAATTACCCACACTGGGCTCAAACTTGCAATCCTCTTCTCTCAGCCTCCTAGAGTACTGGGATTACCACGCCTGATTGCAGTATTTACTCAAGTAAATATATAAACCACAATAACCTAACACACTGATATACGGATTTCTACTCTCAAGATCAGCTATCATTTCTGTTTAAACTCTTTAGGTGTCTGAAGAATCACTAATCATGACTCTGACATCTGATGACTATAGTAGCCAGCCAGCCTCTGGGTTGTCCCACATGATCCTCATCTCCTAGTCTTCTTGCCCTTGTGCAATCCCTTCCTAGATTCTTCCAGGGTAGAAGATACATCCTGAAGTGTACAGCAGAAGAGACAATGTGTCATTTCTAAGTCTCAGTATAAAAGCTTACAGCTTCCGTTTTGGGTTCTTGCTTCTGGGGAAAGCCACTACCGTATCATAAACAGTGCTAAGGACAGACTCATGGGGCCTAGAAAACAGTCGGCTGGCCAAAACTAAGGCCCATCAACAACCATATGACTGGGATCCTTCAGCCCTAGTTGAGTCCCCAGATCCCTATGTGCTTCATCAACAGTGTGGCTGCACCCCTTGAGGTCCTCCAAGTCAGAACCATGCAGCTGAGGGATACTGTGTGAGATTTTTTCGTGTGTGTCGGTACTGGGGACTGCACCCAGGGCTTTCATACTGAGCTACATCACTTGTTATTTTTTCATCTTTTTATTATGAGACAGGGTCTTGCTAAGTCACTAAGTTGCCTAGGCTGGGCTTAAATTTATGATCCTCCTGCCTCAGCTTCCCAGACTGTTGAGACTGCAGGCATATATTACAGTGCCCAGCCATGTTTACTGTTTTAACCTGCTGTATATGGGGGCAATTTGTTCAATAGCAATATATCATTTTTTTATTTTATTACTAAATGCATTTTACAATTGTCTTGGGGAGTTGGTACACGTATAACAGTTTCTTTTTCAACAGAAATATTTGAACAATACAGTGATCAAGTACATTTAACCTGCCAGGTGTGATGCAGCACACCTGTAATCCCAGCACTCCAGAGGCTGAGGCAGGAGGAGTGCCACAAGTCCCAGGCCAGCCTGGGTTACACAGTGAGTTCAAGGCCAACCTGAACTACATAGTGAGAGAAAGAAAAGAAAATTAATCTGACTTGAAGGATGATATCTGCTGACCTCTCATTGACATACACACAATTTTACTTCTGTGTTAACAGATTTTTTTCTAGAAAAAGCACAAGAGGTTAGACAAACAAATTTGTAAGTTGAATAACAAACAATGACAGAAACAATATATTAGGTATGAAAACTTCGTCTGCATTTAGTTTTTCTTTTTTCTTTTTTTTGTCTTTTTTGAGACAGGGTCTCACTATGTAATTCAGGCTCACTTTGTAGCCCAGGCTGGTCTCGAACTCCCAACGATCCTCTTGCCTCAGCCTCCCCAATGCTGGGATTACAGGAGTGCGCCACCACGCCTGGCCTGAATTTAGATTTTCAGACTGTTTTCTGATATGCAGGGCAGGAGGGACCCAAGGTTGAGGAACATATTGTTAGTCCCTGCATACACTGACCAATAGATATTTACAAGTTGGAACTGTTTCTCCAAAAGCAACTTAATAATAGCTAAGGAAGAATATTTTGAAGATTAAACTTCCAAAGTGACCCAGTTAAACTTAGCTGGTTATAAATAGGAAGTTCCCAAGGAAGAGCCTGCTTACCTGGCACATAAGCCAAAGAGCTGTAGCCATCTGGCAAAGGAAAAGTCAGCTCTGCTGGCTGTGAGCCCTCATTGCCTATGGCCAGCTGAACCAGAAGAACAGCCATGGACACCTGCAAATTTAGGCAGTTTTGCAGCATCTGCGGCTCAGTCATGGCAGTCTTGGTAGAAAGATAGATGGTCATCAGTCGTTCAAACTGCTCACGGAGATTGTCAGCAGCAGGGCTAGAGCTCTGCTGAGCATCCCGCCAGGCAACCTGCAGCCGATGCAGATTTTGGTTGATTTTTACCATCTGATCATGCAACCTGCCCCCAAGAAAGAAGAGACTGGGTCAGGGAGGCTCATATGGGGATTCCAGAAAAACACATCTCCATGCATACACTCTAGAATGCTCTCTGAAGAGATAGGGAGCTGCAGTCACAATGACACTGAAGGCGCTCATGAAAGTCACTGACAAGACAGAGGTAAGATGTGTAGGCCTGGGAAAATGTTACCAAGTGTTCAAGAAAACTGAAGCTAATTATAAATAGTTAATAGCCTTCAGCCGAAATGCACCAAGCTCAAGGGCTGGGGATATAGCTCAGTGGAATAAGCGCTTGCCTAGCAAGCGCAGGGTCCTGAGTTCGATCCCCAGTACCGGGAAAAAAAAAAAAAAAAAAAAAGAATCGAAATGCACCAAGCTTGGTCAAGTGGGATGCAGAGTGGGCTATTATTAAGTAGAATAAATACAAAAGGGAACTATAAAAAGCTGAGTGGGGTAGTTTTACAGGACACAAGTGTAATAATTATGCTTTCGTGGGGTTATACAGATTGCTGGCCTTTTAATAGTTAGTATAACTGCCTGTAAAACAGTTACCAGCTGGGATGCAACCTAAGTGCAGTTCTAGTTCTCTGTTGCTAAATGTAAAATTAAATTATTCTTCACAAGAGGTCACCCAAACATTCTTCTACTGGAAGGAAGATCTAATTTAAAGGTACAGATGACTGATTCTATGTGTAGAGTCCAAAATATTTTCCTCTGGTCCTACAGATAATGTCTAGGGCTGGCTACCGGAAAGAAGTAACATTCATTTTTGTGTCTGATTCTGTATCAGGCAGATTAAGTACACGCTGAACTTCATTTTTCCAGTAATTTGCTTTAAGTTTAAAAAATCCCTTGTGTTAATTCAAGCATCCTGAGAAAGCTTTAAGAATTGCTAATTCCAAATAACTATTGCTGTAAACTGAAACTATGAGTTGCTATTTATTCCCCCTTATTTATAGTCATACTAGCTACATAAGAGGAAAAATAATTATAGAATGAACTAAGCTCCTTTTTGCAAGCTAAACACTTTAGTTTGTAAATCTTCACATTCTAGAATCATCTTCATCTTACATAGAATTTTTGTGCTTGCATTGGTCTCATTGGACTCCCTTGCCAATATTTTTTTTGTCAATATTTTCTTAACTTTTGCCAATTTTTTCTCTCAGTAATGAAATTTCAAGATTAGAAAGTGACACATAAAATGAAAATAATTATTTTTCCAGATGACAATAGGAAAGTAGTGATTTAAAAATTTGTAAAGTGTAAAGAAAAATTAAGAACATTTTTTTGTTTGGTTTTATGTTTTGAAACAGGGTTTAGGGCCAGGGATATAGCTCAGCGGTATAGTGTCTCCCTGGTAAGCATAAGGTTCTGAGTTTGATTCCCAGTACTCTCCCCTACCCCCTGAAAAAAAAAAAAAAGAAAAAAGAAACAGGGTCTTGCTATGTAGTTCAGGCTGGCCTTGAATTTGCCGCAGTTCTGGTTCAGCCTCCTGGGTGCTGGGACTAAGGGCCTGCACCACCACATCCGGCAGAAAAATATGAACTGAATTTTCAAAGTTAATTGGTGAAAATCAAAAAGAGATTTAAGTAACTTGGACAAAGCTGACTCATGTAAATACAAATAAATACATACTATACCCTTTCCCCATGGGAGTCTAATGTGTACCTTTAAGACAAATCTCTAAGACTCACATTTAACCTTCTGGCTGTCAAACAACTAAATAGCTCTGTCCCAAATAGTTCTTTTCTAATCACATCAAAGAAATTACCTGTGAAATCCCAAGTACAAGGTGTACTCTGTCAGGGTAAGGTTCTCTGTTACAAGATTGTAGTTTTGGGGAAACTTCGGCTCCTGCACAGCTGGGATCAAACAGGTTTCTTTGTCCAAACCTCACAGAATAAAAATGAACAGTAAGTGATTGTCACGGACACTTCTTGGCCTCCTGCTCCTCTCACACGAGTTCAGCTTCCACACGGCTCCCAGTAACCCTTCTTCAGAACAAACCTCACTACATTATTTCCTTGTCTAAAAGCATTGTTTGGCTTCTCACTATCTATAGAAACAGTTTAATGCTTTGGCTTGATCAATGAAATTATGAAAAATTACAAAGAATGATAACACTAGATTTTTGCAACTGAGAGGCAATGGACCATTTATTTCTATTCTGTGTGTTCCTGTATTTAAGACTTGCATTAATTAATTAATTAATTTATTTATTTAGAGACGGGGTCTTGCTATGCAGTTCAGGCTGGCCTTGAGCTCACTTTGTAGCCCAGGCTGGTCTCGAACTTGCAATGATCCTCTTGCCTGGGATTACAGGCTTGCGCCACCACACCCGGCTAAAACTTGCTTTTAAAGCTGGGCATGGTAGTGAATGTCTGTAATCCTTCCAACTGGAGAAGCAGGATTGCAAGTTGGAGACCAATTGAGCAAGACCCTGTTTCAAAATTAAAAAAAAAAAAAAAACCAAAAAGGACTGGGGATGTTGCTCTGTTGCTCAGTGGTACAGAGCTTCCCTACCATGTATGAAGCCCTAGGTTTAATCCCTAGTACTGTTGAGGAGGAAATTATTTGGTTTTGAGCAGATGTCATTTTTTTTTTTTGCAGCACTGGGGATCGAACTCAGGACCCTGCGCTTGCTAGGCAAGTGCTTATTCCACTGAGCTATATCCCCAGCCCCTTATCATTTTTTTTTTAAAGACAGGCTCTGCTGTGTACTTCAGTGTGCTCCTGACGCAGCCCAGACTGGGCTCACTTGTGGTGACCCTCCTGCCTGAGCCTCCCCAGTGCTGGGATTACAGGTGTGCGCTGCCATGCCGCATTAAGTGGGTGTCACTGTTACACTTACAAAACTGAAAGGCATATATAAAAATTAAGAAGTGGTTCATTCTGACTGGTAGTATCATGAGCTATTTCTTTCAATTTTTTGAAGTTACTCAACTTTTCTCCAGTCTGGCCCGAATATTCTTCTTCCCAGACCTGTTCCCTACACCTCCCAGCCCTCGCACTTCATCCCCTCTCTCTGGGCTCACTGAGCTTTCTCGTTATTGCTCACAGTTAAGCTCGGTGCCTCTTCCTCTGTTATTCCCTTTGTACAGAGACTCTCTTGCTCTTTCGCCTGATAAAGCCCAAGTGACCTACACCTCTAACCTCTGCACAACTAGTTATTCACTCCCTCCTCTGTGCTCTCGTAACTTAGCCCTATGCCATATTATAATCACCTATTAAGATAACTTTCTTTTGGAGCCTCTGCATTCAGTAAGAATAATAACTATGTTTTATTCATTTTTATAATGAATGAATACTCAAACCTGCCAAATCCAGAGAAAAAGTCTCACTAAAGCACAATATTAAAAACTACAAGTTTTTTTTTTTTTTAAATTGCCTTTCTTTGGGTACCAGAAATTGACCTTAGAACCTTACACTTGCCAGGCAGGCTCTGTGCTACTGAGCTATACCTGGGCCCTAAAAGAAATTGTCTTTAAATTTTTAAAAAACAGGTCATCTTTTTTAATTGTTATTATTTTGGTTTTTTTGAGATAGGATCTTGCCATATAGCAAGTTGGGCTCAAACTCATTACGTTGCTTGGGCTGGCCTCAAACTGTGACCCTCTTGTCCCAGTCTCCTGAAAGCTAGGATTAAAGTATGTACCACCAGGCTCAGCTTCCATCTCACCTCACTGAGAAAGAGGCACTTTTTGAAAAAGGACAAGGGAGTGACGTCTTAGGGGTCACACATGTACACACATGCACACACTTCTGAGAAGCCCAGTTCCCCCTACCTCTCATGTGCACATTTTTAATTTTTCGTTCTTCATCATTCAACTCCTTCAGGGCACAGTAAGTGGGATTAAAGGTAAGAAGCCGAGAGGATCTAGGTTTACAAAATGGCTGGCACAGCTTCAGGAGTGCAGCACCCAGATTCAGAAAGAAGGCGTCTGAGGCGTACGTCTGGAAGAAGATTTCTGGCATTTGATTCGCCCAAATCTTGGTGCGGCCTGCATTTGCGTGCAAACAGTTTCCAAGCCAGGACAAGATACAGTGTTTGGTTTCTGGAGAGAGCTGGAGCAAGTTCTTCAAAATCTGGTAGATCTTTTCATGGAACTGGGCCATGAACTGTTTAGCCAGAAAACACAATCACAGAACATTCCAGTTTCACAGTCCTGGTAGTTTTTGTACTCCCAAACCTTACTAATTTAAATTTCTAATCCTCATGTTTTCCCTTAACTCTTGTTGTACCTTACCCCTGGTTCTGACTTTAAAAATGTAGATTTCTAGGACCTTAATGAGAGATTTTCTGCTCACCAGCACACTGTGTACAGCAGGACTTCGTTTTACAGTGAGAGGCTGGTAAACTTTTTTTTGCAAACCACTACATGATAAATGTAAAAAAAGTGCTTTGCTTATCTTATAGTCTCTGGGGGTAATTAGACACTTTGGGCATAAAAGGAAGACATTAAAAGTTACATATGCATGGACATGGCTGTTTAGTAACACTTTACAACAGGTGGCAGGTTGGATTTGGCCATTGCTACAATTTGCTAATAATTGATCACAATGGAGTTGTGATGGTTAAATGGTGAATGGGAGCCTTAAATTATCCCTCATTCAACCATCTGAATGCCTCAGGTTAGACAGACCTCTACCACAGCTTATACTGAATGGTCCAAATAGAGGAGGAATAGGCGGGAAAAGGAAAGAAAAACAATGGGTTTAAGCTAGAGTTTAATTGAAACATTTTAGGAATTAAGTGACGAGAAATAGCTTGATGAGGAGGGCAAGGCTTGAGGGGAAGAGGCAGGGCTCCTGCATGGGGCAAGAGCTGCAGCAGCTTATTCTGAATCTCTAGGAAGATTTATCCTCTGCTCTTAGCACATGCTACACACAGGGCAGTTTCTTTACACCACTGTGGCAAAAGCCAACCAGACCAATTTGCTTCTCTAAAAAAGCTTAAACAGCTTTATCTGTGTATTGTTCCTGGGGAGACTAGTATAAGAGCAAGGGGAGCTAGGGTACCCCAGGAAACCGTTCTACCTGATGGATGTTGGCCTCCTGTACTTTGATCTCCTGAGGACTGGAACGAGACGGATTCAGGAAGTAGCCATGATTTTCTACCACACCTGGAGTCTTTAATAAGCAGGAGATGTTCAGAATGACTCCCAGCAAGGTCTTCTGGTACATCTGCCCATTGCTAGGGTCTTTGGGCTGAATGTATTCTACAAAAACCTGTAGGAGGAGATAAATCCTACTTACTTGTCTGTATGGTGAGATACAGGTCATGGAGTGACAGGGCCTCAAAGAGTTACACCTGTACAACAACCAATCTTTCTTTTATTCTATAGGTAATATTATAGTGTTCTTAGGACAGGAAAGCATGAATTACTAAATCTCTAGCTCCTCAAATATATAACACCTTTCAAACCTACCTTTGCCATATCCTTTTGCCTAGTGAAATAGAGAAGAGCATCCAGATATGCATACAATAGGGTCTGGCAGAGCTCCAGATCTTTAATTCGGCCCAACAAAATATCAAACACTGGAATCATGACTTCAGGAAATGTTCGAACTTCCTCATCCAATATCAAGGCTTCAATGACCTCTTCTAGAAACCCAGTTACATCTTCAAAATCTAACAGAAGACAAATAGAGAAAGGAGGCCATCAGAAGTCCCCTCTGCCCCCACTTTGTGGGAATTGAACTGAGGGCCTTATCCAATGAGCTATATCCTCAGTCTTTTTTAAAATTCTGAGACAGTGTCTTGCTAAAGTGCTGAGTTGCCCAGGTTGGCCTAAAGTTGTGATTCTCCTGTCTCAGCCTCCATAGTACTGGGATTACAGGTGTACACCACCAACCCAGCAGGAATTTTTATTGCCTTCATATACTGGGGCTCTTTACTTCCTCTGAATCTTCTGACACTTATATTGGTATTCAATCCCAAGGATCACGATGTGAGCTGTCTTCCTTAATTTATACCAGAACCACAATGACTCTGAGACTTCCTAAATAAAATGTAGGTCACTAATCCTGCTTATGTACTTACGAGCTCCTTGGATGGCTTCCAACATCAAATCTACCAGTTGCTCATGGATGTTTTGGTCAACATAGATCTCTGGTGTGAGAAGAACTGTTCGGGTATTGGACACAGTGAGGTTCCTGCACTGTACTGCAAAGGGCAGCAGGTTCTCTGGGACTTTGGTAATCTGGAAATAGCATGAAGAAGAAAGGGAAGAATATAGCTCCCTATCATGGAAACAGAGCAGACGCAGCAAGACGTCTGGAAAAGACATTAGGTAGAATTTCAAGTACCTCTTGTATATGTTTGAAAATTTATGACAGATACACTATTTGGCTTAAGGAAACACCTGTTAAAATTCCAATCTTGGAAGTGTCACGGTTAAGCCTACTCTAACATTTACACCTTGGTGGAAATAAATGTTTCAGACCTATTTTTATGGGTGCGGTTTCATGAGGCTGGGGGGTATAGCTCAGCAGTACAAGCACCTGCCCATCAAGTGCAAGGTCCTAAGTGCGATTCCTGGTACCAAAAACAAAGGGGGGCATTTCTAAAAGGTCTGGACACAGATAGAAGGCACTGGTTGACTAGGAAGAGAGATGAACTCCAAATCATAGAATGCAGCCTAAGGGTTGGACACGCTCACAATGCTTCTGATATCCAGTTCCAGATATACTATTATGGAGATAAATTGATATAAAAGTCACTGATGCAATTCTCACTTATGTACTAAGGTCATACCCAAGATGATGACAGAGTATTCACTGAGGATTATCCCTTTACCTCTTCCTTGGCTCTTTGGAAGCAGGAGTAAAGGTAACAAAAAATGTGCCTCTCTCCTGCATCTCGATCAGCAGAGAGGTTTAAGGTTGTAGAAGAAGTCATGTTAATCAAATGGTTTCCTGGATCTTGAAGTAACAGGCGAGCAAAGATGGCCTATTAAGAAAAACACATAAAAATACTAAACCATTACAGATTTGATCTTAGGACATTAAAATGTAAAAAGTAATTTGGAGTCAGGCATGATGGTGCACACCTGTAATCCCAGCTCTCAAAAGGCAGAGGCAAGAGGATCACCACAAGTTTGAGGCCAGCCAGGGCTACACACTTAAGTTTAAGATCAGCCTGAACTACATAGTAAGACCTCATTTCAGGAAAAACAAAAGAAAAAGAACAGTAGTTGTAAGAATCACAGGCTTGGTTTAGAGTGAAGAGAGAAAAAAATGACCCAGTATATTTTAGAAATTGTTACATAAAGCCAGGTGTGGAGGTACATTCCTATAATTCCAGCACTTGGGAGGCTGAACCCAGAGGACTGTCTTGAGTTTCAGGCCAAACTGGGCTACCTGGTGAGTTCAAGGCCAGGCTAAACTACATATTGAGACTCTGTTTCAAAAAACAAATACATCAGAAAATGTTAGACAATATTTATATATTTACAGTTACTCTAAATCAAGATTTAAATGTCTTAAGATAATCCCAGGCCAAGGGTTTAGCTCAGCAGCACAGCACCTGCCTGGCAAGCACGAGGTCCTGAGTTCAATTCCCAGTACCCTGCTCAAAAAGATAATCCCAGCATAGGAATGCTGAATGGTGCTGAGTACCAATGATTAAATTTATATGTGAAATTTATTGTTTTATGTGATTGTTGATCTCAATTAAAGACTTACATAAAGGTAATTTTTTTTGTCTTTTTGAGACAGGGCCTCACTATGCAGTTCAGGTTTGACTTGAACTCATTTCTCAAACTTGCAACAATCCTCCTGTCTCAGCCTCCCAAGTGCTGGAATTATAAGCATGCACCACTAAGCCTGGTTTAAAGATAATTTTTTGAGATAGTGTCTTGCTATATAGTTCAGGGTGGCCTTGGACTCATAGTGATATTCCTGCCTCAGGCTCCCAAGTGCTGGGATTACAGGTGTGTATCATCATGCCTCACAACATAAAAATTTAAACGTGTAAAGTGAAACTGCACTTTGTCAAGTGTCTTCCCCACCACGCTTTTATGTTAATCAGATACTTGTATGGTACAAAGCACATGTATGTTTGGATCTTCAACGTCTTCCAAAAGGCCCAGGCAGTATAGGATGGTTCCCAGAATGGCACTCTTGGGAGATTGTGGGAAAGTCAGGAGAGGCCTTGTAGAAGGCTCTCAGGCCACTGGGGGTGCCCCTGGGGACATGTGGGACCCGGGCTGTTTCCTCTTCCTCTTCACTCTGTGGCTCATGACATACGTGGCTGTGCCCACCATGTGTGCCCACCACAGCCCGGAACAACAGGGTGACTGGTCATGGGCTGCAATCGCCAACACTGAGCGGTTACAGTGACAAAGCTGACTAACAGAGCACTGCTTTGAGCTGGGCATGGTGGTGATGCCTGTAATCTCAGCACTCTGGGGGACTGAGGCAAGAGGATTACACGCTCGAGCCCACTCTGGGTAAGCTGGTGAGACCCTGTCTCAAAACAAAAACTAAAAGAGGCTGGGGATATAGCTCAGTGCAAATGCTCTGAGTTTAATCTCCCATACTACAAACAAAGCAAAATAGCTTCTGAAAGTATATAAAGAGATAGGCCTTGCCCTTAAAGAAAAGAACTCATAGGGAAGATAAGCCAGGTATATAAAAAAGCCAAAACATGAGACAGAAAGCAACTATAATACTCCCATTAGAGGGGCTGAGGATATAGC
>PVLD010006770.1:0-36577 GCA_004027595.1 Dinomys branickii | reverse complement strand
GTAGCCCCAGCTGGTCTTGAACTCAAAACGATCCTCCTGCCTCAGCCTCCCAAGTGCTAGGATTACAGGCGTGCACCACGACACCCAGCAATATGATAGCATTTTAACTGCTGGCACCCATCTCCCAATTGTGGATTCAATTCAGGGCAGTCACACCAAGCTACATTTCCAGTCCAGCCTTTTTTATTTTTTTGTTTTGACAGGGTCTTGATAAACTGCTAAATTTCTTAGGCTTGGCTTGGACTTGTGATCCTCCTGCCTCAGCCTCCTAGAATTACAGGCATGTGCCACCACAACCAGTTTTAATTTTTTTTCTTTTTCCTTTTTTGAGACAGGATCTCACTATGCAGTTCAGGCTGGCCTTGAGCTCACTTTGTAGCCCAGGCTGGTCTTGAACTACAACAATCCTCCTGCCTCAGCCTCCTAAGTGGTGGGATTACAGACATGAGCCACCATGCCTGGCTTTAATTTGTTCTTAAAGGATATGTAGATTTGAAAATAAGCTAATGGACAACAGGAAGATTCCAAAAAAGGAATTCCATAGCAACGTAAGAGATGGAGAAAATCAAAGTCAAAGAACCGTAAGCAGTATTTATTTACATCCTAATTTTTGCTAAAGGTACACATTAGGAACGTAAGAATTGTACCTGCTCAACATTGCTCATATCAAGCCAGTCTTGATCTTCCAGCTCTACTGCCATCTCTTCCAAATATACACAACGGCTTGGGATACCATTCCCACTTTTCATGCTTGGATCACCTGGGAAAGTTTTAATCTGGCAGGTTAAGAATAATGTTCCTGGTCTTACAATTAGTCTTCACATAATTTGTCTTGACCTCCAAGATTGCTTTGGGTAATACGAGTGATCTTGATAGACTATTTATCTAAAGATTTAAATCCCTCCAGCTCCATGACAGAACATGAGTTCCTCTCAAGGATTCTACATTGGAAGAAAATGGACTTGGCTATCATTCTCATTTCGCTTTCAAAGTAATAAAGAGAAGTAGCTATATAGCCTGGACAGTATCAGAATGGGAATGAATTAAGTCTAAATATTGTTCTTAGGTCACAACAAAAGCTTTACTAAAATAGAAACCCTATGTTCCACCGAGTATTGTGTGTTTATTTAATCATTACATGCAAAAGGTTTCTACCAGCCGAAGAACTTTCTAGTCCAAGCCCAAGTAGGAAGGCAGAATAATGAGTAAATTGTTATAAGTCTATAACTCACTGTTGTCCAGAGTGATGAGGAAGATTCTTTGGATCATGTGATTGATGTTGAGTTGTTCACATATTTCTTGCTGTGACCGGAATGAACGGCTAATTTCAGCCACAGAGTAATCAAACTCATCCAGGCTCTCGGACACACTATTATCGGAGTCATCTGGGCTTGCTGGGAGTTCATCTGTCAGAGTACGTGCGCTATTAAACATTATACCCTTTATTTTTAAAGAGAACCAAGTATAATGCCAAAAGTGATAAAAGTAACCAAGAGAAGATAATTTTGGATGTGAAACTAGTTAATCATCTAATTACTGAACATTTCAAGTCAGGCAAATAAAAGTATAGGATTCTGAAATCCCTTGCTAGAAACCTTTTTTTTCTTTTTTTTTTTTTTTAAAGGTGGTACTAGGGATTGAACCCAGGGCATTGTGCATGCAGGGCAAGAACTCTACCACTGAGCCACATCCCCAGGGCCCTTGCTATAAATCTTATATCCTATAGAGCAAAGTTTCATTACTTATACCCATAATGTTACTATACATTGCCCAAAATAGCAACATTACTTTCCCTACAGAATCCTAGTGAATGAAGAATTGCCTAATAGATCAAAATGTCTATAATTACAATGCTCCAGATCGTCACCACCCTAAATTCTGGTGCTAATGTTCTTTACTATAATTTTCAATTTAAAAAAAGGATCGGGGATCATACTACACACAACACTTTTCAACTGACTTTTTAACTTATTCCACACCAACACCTTTCTCTAGTAGGTCATGGAGGCCTCTCTTGTTCCTCTGAACATTTTATTGCACACTTTGCATCCACTATGACTTATGTAGTTACTTAGAAACTCCAAATTTGTTCAACTGATGAACACCCGGGTTATTTCCAATTTTTCATGATTTTAAACAATACTGTACATTCCTTACATCTTTTTTTGGAAAGAGTACGCTTCTAGGATACATTCATGGATATAGAGTTATTGGCTCAAAAGGCTTGAACATTAAAAATTTAACATACTAGTAATCTGCCCTTGTTTTATTTTTATTTCTTTGCTTTTTTGAGACAGGGTCTCACTATGCAGTTCAGGCTGACCTTGAGCTCACTTTGTAGCCCAGGCTGGTCTTGAACTTGCAAGGATACTCCTGACTCAGCCTCCCCAAGTGCTGGGATTACAGGTGTGCACTACCACACCCGGCTGCCTTTGAGACAGACTGCTCTGATTTACACAGCTACCTACTAGTATCTGAGTATGTGTGTTTATTTTTTTTTTTCTGTCTTTTTTAGTGTAGCTCAGGCTGGTCTTGAACTCACGACAATCCTCCTGCCTCAGCCTCCCAAGCGCTGTGATTACAGGTGTGTGCCACCATGCCTGGCGCAAGTATGTGCATTTAAATCTTCAAATTTCACGGGCTAAAATACAACTACTGTATTGTTTTGATTGTCATTTTTCTAATGATTAGTCAAAATAGATTTTTTTCATCATTTGATTATATACCAGCTGCCTGCCATATCTATTTTCCTCCCTCTCTACTTGCTCATTAGCTTAATCCCTTTAATTGTTTATAAAGCACCTTAAGAGTGTCTCTCAGAATGTTAAAAAGACTATAAATATAGGCTATGACCTGGCATGATTGTGCATGTCTATAATTCCAGCATGCTGGGAGGTCAGGCAGGAGGATTTCAAGGTCTAGCCCAGCCAGGGTGGTTTAGTGACTTAATGTGATGCTGTCTCTAAAAAATAAGAAAAGGGCTGGGGATGTAGCTCAGTGCAAAGGCCCTGGATTCAAGCTCTAGTGCAGATGAAAAGAAAAAAGAGGCCTATGTGCTGTGGTTGTACCTTGGGGTAGAACCCTTGTCTAGCATGTGTGAGGCCCTGGATCCAACCTCCAGTACCACAAGCAAAAGCAGTATTATTCGCTAGAAGTCAGGCATAAGCCTATATCGGCTTTTCTTATTAAGAGACTGGTTCTTCTCAAAGTCCTGGTAAAACTCTCAGAGGTAAGAGTTACACCAGTGTAGGGAGTTTTGTGAAAGTGAAGCTCAATACAGGAGGCCAAAGGTTTTGGCAGAGTAATTCTGGCGGCAAACAGGTTGGACTTGGTAGCAGGATAATCTCAGTATCAACAAAGAAAGACGTGGAGGCGCCAAAAGAGCAGCAGGAGGACAGGCGCCGGCTTCGTGTCCACCGCCTGGTGCTTGTGACATGCTGAGCTCCGGCCGGCCTGTTTACTGCCTGTTAACAGTCAGCACTGCACTTGTCTACGCCTTGCTGTATCTATTACTCTGTCTACCACTGATCTGTCTTGACTTTTTAAAATTTTTAAAAAACCTGTCTTGACTTTATCTAATTTTTATTCAATCCTAATCACAGCAAAAGACCACAATTCAACTATGTACCTTATCTTTTTTTTTTTTTTTAAATAAAGGGAAAATGTAAACATTTGTCCTTTTCTTAAAAGTGTTTTATTAACACTATTGTTCTTTCTGGGGTGGGGAAACGGGAACATTTTCTTTCTTTGAAAGACTAAAAATGTCTTCAGAAAACCAATACGTTAGAAAAACATTGATATACCAGCCTGGGCAACAAAGTGAGCTCAAGGCCAGCCTGAACCAGAGTGAGACCCTGTCTCAAAAAGACGAAAAAAAAAAAAAAAAACACATCAATATGATGAGAAAAACCATTTTTTTCTGGTTAGCTGAGAGGTTATTCTGATTTTCTTTCACATTAAAACTAAATATTAGATTTTTCTTAGAAGTTTATCCTAACTACAAAGCACACTAGAAGGGAAGAAGCAAGCACTTCACTTGAGAGGTTTCTTAAGCACGAAAGACAAACCTCTTTTGTCTACAGGTCAGAAAGTGTTTGCAGTTCTTCCTTTTACATTTGCTTTCTACAGGGCGTACTAGTTGTTTTCCACACCTACACCCACTACCTTGGTTTCCTATGTTTGAAAGATTTACTTTAAAAGCTTTTACCAGGTGATCACGTGATGACAGCTTTGGGATCCCAGTGGACATCTGTTCCTGTGGAACCACCTGTTACCTGGTTTCTTCCCATGCAAAGGGAAGAGGGGAGGGGGAGGCCCCCAAAGAAAACCACCACACCAACAAACCAATAAAAACCAGACTCTGCTCCAAATGTAAGTTCCAATTGTAATTAGGTACCCAAAGAATGCTAAATCTGGGCAGACCCTATCCAAGGCCAGGTCACCTGCTGCCGCTGGCTCCCCTACTTACCAGACTGCTGCTTCAGCTGCTCTTTTTGGATTGCTGCGAACTGTTTGGCATCAGCCAGGGAGCCAAAAAGAGCAGCAAAGGGGTTACTTGAGATGTTGTTGTTGTTCTCCTGGTCTGTCATTTCACTTTAAGGTATCCTCCATCCAGACCTAGGGGTGGGGCTACACGAAGGGCAGGTATTAGATTCACGAGAGCAGATAACCCAACAGCCACAAGGTACTCACGGCTGTTTCTTTCCCCATTTCTTAAACAGTACATTTGAGACTTTGGGTTAACACTTGCCAATTCCTGTTCAAAACTCAAGAGATTTTTGGCAAGATGGATGCAAGCTTACTAACTGGACAAGATCGCCTGATTTGGGAAAAGCTAAAACCAAAATACCTAAAACATGGTCAAATTGCATGCATTCATCTGTTTCTATGTGTTATATACCTTTAACAGGGTAAATAGAATTACTGTCACTGGGTGTGATAGCACACACCTCTCATCCCAGCACCAGGAGACAGAGGCAGGAGGATTGCCACAAGTTCAAGGCCTGCCTGAATGACACAGTAAGACCTTGTCTAAAAAAAAAAAAAAAAAATTACAGAAAAGCTCCCTAATAAGAATGATCTGGCACTTAGAAAATAATAAGACAAGAACTATGGATTTCACATATGTCTCCAAGCTGCCAGCCTAGCTCTCATTCACTATGGGGAGGACAAAGAGGTACCTACTCAGACTAAGGGCTGAAGTTTAGAATTCCTCACTACATAAAAATTCATAGATTTGGAATGGTAAATCAGGACTGGGTCCAGATCAGCTCTATATTCTGGATCTTTAATGTATATTAAGCAATCTATATTTATAGACTTAAAACTACTGACATTTGTTCAAAATGTCTAAAATCTGAAGTCTTTGCTTATTTTTACATGTAAATTTCTGATTTCTCACAATACTGAAGAAATAAAAATTCCAACTGATTTTTCTCATTTTTTATAACACCAAAGAATATAAATTCCAACGGTTAGGCCTAATGCGTAACCCCAGCGGCAGATATACACCTCAAAGGTATTCAGGAGCCCCCAGAGCCTTCACTGGTGCTCTTCCGATTACATCTCAGTCAGATGAGCACAGTGGCACAATGGGACGAGCAGAGCTCCTCAAAAGGCCTTTTCCCTTTCTAAAAGACTAAGGCCTCAGGATAAAAATACAAGCCTGAAAAGGGTCAGCAGAGACACAGGGCATGAACATTCTATTCATTAGGATCCCGAACTGCTACAGGGCCTTAGAAAGAGTATGAACAGGGATGTAAAGGAAGAAAAAACATTTTGTTTGCGTTTACTTTATTAAGGTAAGGTTCTTTATGGAATTGTATTTTAAAAACTAATGCAAGTAAAAAAATTACCCTTAAAAAAAGTTCACCTTTACAGGATGAAGAGTTTGTAACACTTAATAATGTCCAGGCATCTCCCCAGTTGCTTCATGTTCTGCCATTTTTCTGCATAAGAACTATGGCTAATTAGCTGTGACAACTTAGGCAGAAAATCTGGTCTCTTTTCAGCATGGTGTGGGGCTTCAAAAACTTAACTGTGAGATCTTGTTCTGTTTTATTTCTTGCTATGTATACTTTAGTCAAGCTTAATGACAGAAAAAATATTACAGTTAGTGTAGGAATTGACAACAAACCTTGGGAAGATTGTAATTATTACACAAGCTTAATTAAGTATCATCCCTAAGTCATTTAGAGATACCCCAAATTATCTGTCAGTTGACCACCACCATCCCTCTAGTCCCGAGGTACCCTGAATTCCAGGGGGTGCAAAAAATGTAGAGCTCTTTTAATTTTTGTCTCCAAAATGCCATCTTCTTTAACATGACACCCTCAATTTCTCTTCTGGGTATTAATTCCATGAATTAATTCTATGTATTCAGAAAGGGTTGAGCTCACCCACCAGGTCCAGGAATGAGCATATGAATCTGGTCTTTTGAAAGAGAACACAGGCCGGGCATGGTGGCGCACGCCTGTAATCCCAGCACTTAGGAGGCTGAGGCAGGAGGATCGTTGCAAGTTTCAGACCAGTGTGGGCTACCAAGTGAGCTCAAGGCCAGCCTAAACTGCATAGTGAGATCCTGTCTCAAAAAAAAAAAAAAGAAAAAAAGAATGGCACTGTCTGGCCAAAATGACCAATTTAAGAGTGGACACAAGATCCTGTCATGCCCTACAGGAGTCAGTGAACACTAGCTTTGGGCCTTTGGCTAAACTTACAGGAAAGGGAATTCTTTCTGTCTCATTGTGTTGGCAGGGTGATAATATATAAAGCTGGAGTTTTGCATCATCTAGAAAAAGTCTACCCTGACACTAGGCTAACATATAGAAAAAGAGTTGAGAGATTGAAAAGATAAAGTCTTGCAGAATTTTCAGTTATAGAAGCCAATAAATGCCCCCCCAATTGCATAAGTCAGTTTGACTTTTTTAAACATAACTGAAGTCCAAATGATTACAAAGGAGATATATGACCTGCACCACATATGCAGAGAAAGATGAAACTCCTGTACACAGTATGCTTGACACAGATGCTCAAGATTATCAAGAGATACAGATCTACCACCATAGGTGACACTCTTTCTTTTGCAATATTATTATTATACCATGGTGCAAAGCTAGCTTCCTATTATATTTTATCTGTATTTCTACTGAAATTTATAAATTTCTAATTATATTTCTAATATCTTCTGGTTTCTGCTTTACTAGACTGTAAGCTCTTTGAATACAGATTTACCTCTGATTATTCTTCTGTGTCTGGCACTGTACTGTACAATCACAAAATCCCAGGTAAACATTCACGGACTGACTCAATCTTACACACAGTTACCCTGAACCTCCTGTAACCAGTGGCATTACCTATGATCTCACTTCAAGGTAGGGGCTCACTATGTCTTGGGATGCAGTCAAAGGTAAAGCCACCAGGCCAGACACTGTCGATCCTGGGAATCTAAAGTGTTTGTTGCCTACAGAATGAAATTTAATCTGCTGTCATCTCAAATGTCAAAATCAAAAAGATTTTACTAAGCTCATCTTTTTCTTTCTTTGTCTTTTTCTGAGACCAGGTCTTGTTATGCAGTTCAGGCTGACCTTAAGTTCACTTTGTAGCCCTGGTGGGTCTTGAACTCACAACCATCCTCCTGCCTCAGCCTTACTGAGTACTGGAATTATAGGTGTGCGCCACCACGGCCGGCTCATCTTTTTCATAGGTACTAAAAATACACAAACTCTTCATGAAAAATAAAAGGCTCAGGCCAGGTGTGGTGGGGCACACCTGCAATCCCAGTACTCCAGAGGCAGAGGCAGGAGGGTTACCCTGAGTTCAACACCAACCTGGGCTATAAAGTGAGTTCAAGGCCAGCATGAAGTACACAGCAAGACTCTGTCTCAAAAAAAAAGCTCAACTATGTAATCACAAGAAAAAGAGGACTGATCACTTACTGAGAACCTATCTAGAGATGCCAGTTAAGATATATTCAATTAGCTGGGTGTGGTGGTGCATGCCTGTAATCCCAGCACTTGGGAGGCTGAGGCAGGAGGATCATTGAGTTCAAGACCAGCCTGACCTACAAAGTGAGCTCAAGGCCAGCCTGAACTGCATAGCGAGACGCTGCCTCAAAAAGTCCAAAAGTAAATAAATAAATAAATAAATGTGTTCAATTAACTTACATATATAAACAAATATCTGGATATCGTCTACTCTTACAAGAATAATAAAATAGAACTTTGATATTTTGTTGGGTATTCAACAGTGTCATTTTGATCGTTTATTTTCAGTACTGAGGACTGAACCCAGGGCCTCTGCACTGTGCTAATCCCAGTCCTCTTTAAAGTTTTGAGACAAAGTCTCACTAAATTATCCAGGCTGTACTTAAACTTGTGGTTCTCCTGCTGCAGCTTCCCCGAGTACTAAGATTACATTTTTTTTCCCCAAACAGGTCTTGCTATGTAGGTCAGGCTGGCCCTGAAATCACTATGTAGCCCAGGTTGGCTTCAAACTCACGGCAATAATCCTGTTTTAGCTTCCCGTATGCTAGGAGTGCACCACCAAACCTGGCTAACAATGTCCGGTGTTTTTTTTTTGGACACAGGGTCTTACCATGCAATTCATGCTGGCTTTGAATGTACTGTGCTGCCCAGGCTGGCCTTGAACTTGCAGTGGTCTTCCTGAGTGCTAGGATTACAGGTGTGTACCACCATATCCAGCCCAATGCCCTATTTTAAATCTCTTCAACTGGGCATGATAGCGCACTTCTGTAAGCAGTCAGGAGGTTGAGGCAAGAGGATCACCGCAAATCCAAGGCCAGCCTGAGCTGTATAGCAAGACCTTGTCTCAAAAAGAGAAGTCCAAGCCTGAGGTCATGAGTTCAATTCCTGGTACAGCCCCCCCAAAAGAGTCTGAAACACTCTGTAAAAGCTTAAAATTGTTAAAAACCAAGCTCTATGTATCTCAGTGATAGAGCACACTAACATACATGAGGCTTTGTGCTCAATCCTCAGCATCAGACACACATACACGGAAACAAGTAAAAGTAAATAAACAAACTATTAAATCACCTGTAAGGTCTCTGTGCTGGTAAGACACACATCAAATAAAGACAGGAATTAAAAGAACAAAAACCACCACCAACAAAAATGCTTTCTGTGTAACATGTTTCACCCAGCAACACTTTCACGCCATGCAAACGCAGCAACAAATCCTTTCAATACATCTAGGACTTCATCAAGTAAACAGGCAGGGAGCATTCCTCCTTGGGTACCACTTTATCTCAGATGGGTGCCCGTCGGGACCAAAATGACCAAGGTCAGTGACAATAAGCGTTCTCACTCCGCGAACAAGAATGACACCCAAGGGAATGCCGCTGGATTCCGGCTCTCGGGTTGCAGTCACTCGGTGTTCAAGTGTCTTACAGATCTAAGGAAACACGAAGCGGGCTGCCAAGAGCTGTGAGTGATGGGTCCATTGCTTGGCTCAAGAAATGCCAACATCTTGCCATGTGCACTCAACTAGTATGATTACCATGCATGATTTGGCTTCCTGACACCGGGCCCTGCGTCGTCTACTCTATGTTTTAATGCCCACCGATTTTATAAGGGGTTCATGGGAAGGAAGCAGATGCACCTCCCCGGCTCACTTGAAGAGAAAGAAAGTCAAAAAGGGTCACCGCGCTTGTCTTTTTCTGAAGCAACACGGGCAAGGGGGGAGGGCAGACGTAGACACGAGTAACTGGTTCACTGTAAGGGTTTCCAGACCAGGCAGGGTCGAAGTTCGTGGAGAGGGTCTCTGGTCAGCAACGCACAGGAAAAGCAATTCGGAGGACGCAAGAGTGCAGACGACTGCACCGGCATTCGAGTGGGAGAAAAATCCCCATTTCCGACTCAACAATCCCCTTCCCTCAAGCTACCTCCTCTCTTACCAGGGCCTGAAGGGCCAGCAGCGACGACACGGCAGTCTCAGGGGCCAAAGGGTTCCCACTTCCGACTCAACACGGCAACCGGAGCTGACATCATCACTACAGCCCAAGGCCGGCGGAATCTCACCTCTGCGCCGGAAGCAGGGTGCGCACGCCCGGCAGAGCAAAGGGAACGCAAATGCACGTAAGGCGCATGCGCCGGGTTTCAGACGCAGGCAGGGGCTGGGGAGGAGGCGGCCTAGCGGCCCCGAGGGGGCTGCTGGGTGGGGTGGAAAGTCGCCTGGTTTGGAGGTGCAAATCCATGTGTGTAGGGCCGCTGTAGTTTTTTGGTCTCTAGTGCAGCTAGTGAGCTCTGTGGGCTTCTGGCTTTTAACTTTTCCGCGGGTCTGACCATTTTTGAAGCAGCTTCTGTTACTTTCTATAAATTTTTATTTTTTGGCTTTTTGAAACAGGGTTTAAATACGCAGTTCAGACTGGCCGTGAGCTCACTTTATAGACCATGCTGGTCTTGAACTCTCAGCGATCCTCCTGCCTCAGCCTCCCAAGTGTTGGGAGTACAAGTGTGTCACCACACGCGGCCACTTTTCATAGATTTTTAATAACTCTTTCTGAAGCAGCAACAAAACCAGCCATAACAACTAAAAGTTTTGAGTACCCATTATGTGCCAGGCAGAGTGCTGGTTTTGCTCAAGTTTAGTTTATTTCTACATGTGTGTAGATCGTGTTTACATTCCTTGTGGGAAGCTGGTACATGTAAGTAACACATCTTAATTTCTTCTCCTCCATGCCCCGTGTCCATCCCTCTCCCCTTTGTTTCCTTTGTACGTGTTTGCAGTACATATCCACGTTCCATGTGTAAAGGTGATGCATATACACAACAGGTTCCCAGTCCTTGTTTTCAACCCTACCCTTTCCTTTTTTCTCCCTTTCTCCATCTCTTAATCTTCCTCTTTGTGAAAAATCCTCATCCTTCCTGTTATCTTTTAATTTGCTCTCTTTTTACTCTGGGCTTCTCATATGAAAGAAACCATGTGATACTTATTTTTTTCTGTGTGATTTATTTCACTTCATGTGGTCTCAAGGCAGTATTTTTGATTGGATTTCACTTTTCTTATCTGTAAGGTGAGGACAATATTACATTTTACAAATTGTCCTGGGCATGATGGCCCATACCAGTAACCCCTGGCACTCTCAAGTCTGAGCAGGAGGATCCTTGAGTTTGAGGCCAGGTTGGGCTACATAATGAGTTCAAGGCCAGCCTGAACTACATAGTGAGACCCTGTCTCAAAAACAACCAACAAAAAAAGCAAACCAGCTGGACATGGTGGCCTACGCCTGTAATCTCAGCGCTTGGGAGGCTGAGGCAGGAGGATCCTTGAGAGTTCAAGACCAGCTTGGGCCACAAAGTGAGCTCAAGGCCAGCCTGAACTGCAAAGCGAGACCTTGTCTCAAAAAGACAAAACAACAACAACAACAACAAAAAATCTACAAGTTTGTATGGAAACGCACAATAGTAACAGAAGCAGCATACTTTTTTTTTTTTTAATTTTTTTTCTTTTTTTGTGGTACCAGGGATCGAACTCAGGACCTTGCACTTGCCAGGCAAGTGCTTATTCAACTGAGCTATATCCCCAGGCCCCAGCATACTTTTCAAGAATTAAAAACAACTGGGGTGTGGGAGAAGAGAAGGGAAAGAAGGGTATATTATGTATGTATGCATGTATGTATGTATGTATATACAGGATAGCTAACAGTGGAACTACTGTCTTCTGTTGCTTTACTGAAAGGAACAGTTTATGATTACTTGTTTGATCAATCTTGCATGTCTCTATTCTGAGAAACCTCTTTGAAGATATGAATACATAATACAACAACCATAGTTAATTTCCTACCACTTTGTCTGTGACTCTGTACTGCTTGTATTGTTCTTATGCTATTTTGTAAATGGATGTCTGTTTGTTAATGTTTTCCTTCTTTTATTTTTAAAATAAATTTTTAAAAAAGAGTTAAAAACTTTGTGCAAGTGAAAAGACAATCCACAGAATGATGAAAGTATTTTCAAGTCGTATATATGATAAAGTAATACAAGGAAAATATAACCTTTACAACTTAGTCCAATTAACAATGGGCAAAGGACTTAGAGGTTTCTCTAAAAAGATACACAAATGGCAGTACAGACATGAAAAAGGTATTCAGCATCAGTAGTCATTGGCGACATGATTATCAAAACAATTGTGAGGTCCTACTTCACTTCTACTGTAATGGCCACTGTGACAAAAACAGGAATGATTGCTGATAAAGATGCGGAGAAATTAGAACCCTTAACGTACATTCCTGTGGGAGTGTAAACTAGTGCAGCCACTTGGGAAAACATTCTGATGTTAAATGTAGAATTGTCTGCCCCCAGCAATTCTACTTTGGAAGGAGGTTTTTTTTGTACTGGGAATTGAACTCAGGACCTTGCACTTGCCAGGCAGGCGCTTATGCCTCTGAGCTATATCCCCGGCCCTCTACTTTGGGACAGATGCCCACAAGAGCTGAAAATGTGCTCAGTTACTTGTACACCAGTCAGTGTTCATAGCAGCATTATTCATAATAGCCAAAAGATAGAAATAACACCTAACATCCACTGATAGATGAATGAACAAATGAAATGTGTTATGCAAGTACTATTACAATAGTAATGATAACAATCGTAATAACACATAGTAACCAGTCTTTGTCCCTTTGTATCTGGCTTATTTCACATAGCATTATGCTTTCAAGACCCATCAATTGTAGGATGTATCAGAACGTCACTCGGCCAAATAATAGTGTTTACATAACACATAGAAAAGACAAAACCAAAAACCAATTTCTCTCTCCTTTTGAAATTTCTTCCCATTTTACAGTGTCTGCTGCACATTTTGGATCTTATTTACGCTTTCAGCTTCTCACACTAGGGGGACAATACCATGTTTACACATGTGAGTCTGGTTTATTTCACTTATGAATATAGTCTTAAATTGCACCCATTTACCTATAAAAGTCTCTGAGTTGTTTAACAGGTATAAAATTTCTGTTTAACCAGGCATGGTGGTGCATGCCTATAGTCCCAGCACTCAGGAGGCTGAGGCAGGAGGATTGTCATGAGTTCAAGGCCAGCCTAGGCCACAAAGTGAGTTCAAGATCAGCCTAAACTGCATAGTGAGACACTGTCTCAAACAAACAAACAAAAAATTTCTGTTCAGGATGATGAAAATGGAATGGAAATGGATAGTGGTGATGGCTGCACAGTAATGTGAATGTACTTAATGTCACTAAATAGTACTCTTGGACACATTTAAAGTGGTAAATTTTATGTTATACACATTTTGCCATATATACGAAAGAAGGAAACATCCGTTCCCTTTTTTTTTTTTTTTTCCCCCGGGACCGGGGATCAAACTCAGGGCCTTAGTGCTTAGCGGCAAGCACTTACCCCACTGAGCTGTACCTCCAGCCCCATTTTGCCATATATACACAAAAAGCACTGTGCAACTTTTGAGTACCTACTGCTGTTCTAGTTTCTTAAGATATTGTAGTGAAAAAAAAAAAACCTTCCAAGTCTGTTTCAAGTTATTTTTCCCATATTGCTAAAATACCTGACACCGAAAGTTAAGGAAGGAAAGATTTATTTGGCCCACATTTTTTAAATGTTTCAGTCTATGATCAGCTGGCTCCAAGGCAGGGTGGCACATGGCAGAGGGGCAATAGTTCAATAGGGAGAGGGAGAGGGAGAGCGGGAGGGAGGGGGAGGGGGAAGGGAGGGGAGAGGAAGGAGAGGGGGAGGGGAGGGGAGAGAGAGAGAGACTGACTCTTTTTGTCCCTTATATTTTATGCAGACTACCCACCCTACAGCAATGTAGCACTCACCATACCTTAATCCCAGCGTGCTTAATCCCAAGATTGTGCTATGAATCAATCACTGTAGATTCAGCTACCTCCACAAAGCCCTATGACTGCATGAGGCTTTGCGGGTACATCTAGACACAAACCATAACATCTTCCTGAAACCTAATCTGTTGAGAATGTAATGATGACTCAGCATTTAAAATTGATGGGATGGCTGAGAATTTGCCTAACATGCATGAGGTCCTGGGTTCAGTCCTCAGTGTGTATGCATGCATGTATATACACACACAGACACACACACAGACACACACACACACACACACACACACACACACACACACACACACAACATTCAATACATATTTCTGGAATAACTGGGAAGATATCTTGTTTAAAAATTGGTCAATACCTTAGACCTTACACTAAAATTAATTCATGAACAATCAGAGACCGAAATGTATAAAATGAAATCAAGAGAATGCTAGAGGATTAATGAGAGAAATTTAAAAAAAAAAGGTTACTGTTAAAATTATGGGAGATGTTTCTAAATATGAAACATGAAAGACCAGTAAATTCTGCTACAGGCAAATATCTGAAAAGTATGCATGTAAAATCAACCATGAACAAAGTAAAAAAAAAAATAACATAAAGTAACATAATCAGAAAAATACTTGCAACTACTAGAAAGGTCTAGTTGCTCAAATATGTAAGGGGCCGGCACAGGTCAATAAGGAGAAACAGAACAATGCAAACAGAAACTCCCAACATGTTCGCCTGTATTTCATGAGAAGCTAAAATAAATGGTTTACTCCCAGTTTTAATAAGAAAAATGTAAAAAACACACTGAGATGCCATAACTTAGATTTTGGTACAGTTTAAAAAAAATTTAAAAACACAGGCTGGGCGTGGTAGTACATGCCTGTAATCATAGTAGCACTTGAGAGGTTGAGGCAGGAGGATTGCTGTGAGTTTAAGACTAGCCTAAGCTATATAGTAAATTTGAGGCCAGGGTCTTTATAGTGAGACCCTGTCTCAAAAACAAAAACAAAAAACTGATGGGTTTGTTGCCTCACTGTAATTCCTGCCAAGTTGCTATGGCGTCCAGCCAATATGGCACTGGAGGTCATGTGCCGTGGCATTGAGCCAGCATGGCGCTGGCCACTAGAGGACATGTGCTAAGCCCCACCCTTCTTCCTCTGAGTCAAATTACTACTTCCCTTTTTGTAATATCCTGTTTCCTTTTCTCACACTCCTGCCCAATTCTGGTCTGCCATGTCAGGCGGTCTGCCTCCTAAACCCCACCTCCAGCCTGGGCTTATTGAACCTTTGAGGTCACGTCAGACCATCAGAAGTTCCACACCTCTCTTCTCCTCCCTACTGTGGTCTTCTCCTCCCTACTGTGGTCTTCTCCATGCCCACAATAACAGCATTTTATTCTGCTTATTCTCTTTATTCTGGAAAAACCCATCAAAAACAAAAAAATACATTAAGTAGGCACAATGGCACGTTGTAATCCCAGCTACTTGGGAGGCTAAAGCAGGAATATCACTAGTTCAAACCCAGCCTGGGCAACTTCTCAAGACCCTGCTTCTAAATAAGAAAAAAGTGAAGGTGTTGAAGACATCGCTTATAGGAGGCCCCTGGGTTCAACCTCCAGTTTTTCAGACAGCAAAGTTAGTTATAAATATTACAGGCAGTCAGACAGGGCTGGGCCCTCAGAGCGGAAAACAGTTGTAGGCAGAGGTACGTTCGCTGAAGGCCAGGCCAGGCTTCAGGAAAGAGGAAGGACTCCGCCCACTACTTCCCCGGGGCATAAACAGCAGCGATTGATATTCTAAATAGACATCAATCACCTTGGGCGGGGAGCCAAAACCTCCTCACCCCACCCCTTCCCGTACAATCCTTGTTCGGTCCTCTTGCCACGTTCCTTGCTTACCAACTTGATCCTTATTTCATCGCTATTACCGAAGTGCCTATATAGTAATTTGATTGGTCCACCATAGTTTTGTTTCATCTCATACCCGCCCTGTGACTTCCCATTGGATCAGTATTACTGAAGTGACTGTAACTGTAATCTTACTGACTTATTATAATTCCAACCTGCCTTGAACCCCCTCACCTCATGGCTTTGCTCAATAAAACACCCTTGAAAAGGGGGGTTGGTGGGCAACCAACCCACTTTCCGGGCCTCTTTGGTCTCTATTAGACAGAAGCTATCTTTCAATAAATTATTCCTACACCTAAACTCCATTGTTTCTAGAATTCGTACCTTGGGTTTTAAAGCTCACAAACTCAGCATTTTAGACATCCAGCAGGCTGGGCGTTGTATTTCCCTTATATTATTGGGAGGTCCTATATAATCCTTGTATCATATACTCTATCACCAGCACCAGTCAAAAAAAAGTTGAAAATACACTGTTGAAATACGTATGAAAAAAAATATATATATGCAGTAACAGGCAATCTTGGGTATTTTAGTTGGCAGTATGTACTGGAACAGCCCCTGAAAGGTGCAAGCTGGCAGTATATAACATTGTAAGTGCAAATGCATCACGGCTCAACAATGCCATTGATTTTTCTTTGTTACAAAATGTCATAGGAATCTCCGAAATGACATTTATTGTTAGAGCTAAATCAATAAAACTAAAAACAATAAAAGGAAAACATAAAAAGTTTTTGTGACTGTAGGTTTGGTGAAGCTTTCTTAAATATTGATGTGGGTTCACTTGAGAAACAGGGTTGCTGGGTGTGATGGTGCACACCTGTGATCCCAGCACTCGGGAGGCTGAGGCAGGAGGATCATTGCAAGTTTGAGAACAGCCTGGGCTACAAAGTGAACTCAAGGCCAGCCTGAACTGCATAGCCAGATCCTGTCTCAAAAAGATTTAAAAAAAAAAAAAGAGAGAGAGAGAGAAGCGAGGTTCGCAGGCAACCCACTTTCTGGGCCCCCTTCTGTTCCTCTGAGACAGAGGCTTTCTTTCTCTTAGTAGATTCTTACTCCTCTTGACTGCCATTGTTCCTAGAATTCATTTATTGGTTTTAGAGAACACGAACTGGGTATTTCAGACACCTACCAGGTTGTGAGTCTAACATTTCCCTTATACTAGTTGGGTTATTTGGTGGTCCTGTGTTCCTGTATCTCTATCATTTGGAGGTCCCGCTGAGATAATTGGAAGGAGGTAAGTATTTGCTTTGGTTTCATAGATCCTGGATGGTGACTTGCTTAGAGAATTGCAATTTCTGCGCTTTAAGTTTTATTCTATATTTGTGTCAGTTGATTAGTGTTTTGTTAAAATGATGATAAATTTAAGAACATGGGGAGGAAGGGGCTGGGGATATAGCTCAGTGGAATAAGCAAGGTCCTCAGTTCGATCCCCAGTACCGCCAAAAAAAAAAAAGAACATGGGGAGGTTTTGATGCTTCTTTAATGAGACATTTTGTTCTTGTTTTGTATATGTTCCGTTTGGACTTAGTTGCTGAATTTACTAGTGTTTCTTATTTGACTTGAGTTGTGATTTTGTTATTGCAAACAGCTCTAAGAAAAGGTAGTGTTAGAGCGCCCTCTAGTGGATTTTTCATGAAATGCTATAAAATGATTTCAATGAAATCTGGTTCATACTTAGAAAATATATATGCCCGTTAATAAACCACGGGAAAAAAAAAATAAACCATGGGATACCTTCCACCAGTTAAAACATGATGGGTCAGTGGCTGTTCGTAAGACTTTGGGGACAGGTTTCACTGAGACAGACTGGTGTGGTCCTTCTCTGAACTCTAGAGAAAGTGTTGAGCCTGGTTTGCCTCAGTTTCCTTTCTGGTCTGATCCTCTGCTGGTGAGAAGACAATCTTTTTTGATCTTTCCCTAACACTTTGTACTTTCCTTTGTACTCTGCTTTTAGAGAAAGGGGAACCCTAGACTGCCCCAAACTTTCTGTCCTATCCAACAATTTAGTTAAGCCCATAGAAAATGAACATTTTCTAAACCTGAAGACTAGAAAGTCATCTTAGATGAGGAATATATACCCTGTCTTTGGGTCAGATGAGATGTTAGAAATTTGCCTGTCCAGGGGAACACACATAAAAGCATATCATATCCTGGCTTAGTGTTCTGGGAAACAGTTTTCCTTGGGAAACTGAACACGATACACCACAGAAAGAACCGACTGCTGAGTGGAACCAGAAGGAGCTATTTCCCCAAGAACACTACTTAAGAGATCAAAACACATTTAGCCTGAAAAAATCTGTGCTGTTTGTGTCTGGACTGCTTAATGTCTAGGCATCTCTAAGTATAATGGCACATCATGAGTGTAAATTTAACATACGAACGTCAGAGACAAGCAAATTTTATTTTATTTTTTTCATAAATTTTAGATTAAGGGCTGGGGACATAGCTCAGTGGCACAAGTGCCTGCCTGGCAAGTGCAAGGTCCTGAGTTTGATCCCCAGTACTGCAAAAAAAGAAAAAGAAAGAAAGAAAGAAATTTTAGATTAAAACTTAAAGCATGGCCTTATCTTGCTAAGGAAAGTTGTACAGGGCAGAAAGTAGGTAACACAGGTGCCTTGGAGGATTCTTCAGAGGTGAAATTCCTTCAAGCCATTTGCTTCTAAGAGTGACCTCTTTTGAAGAATAAAAGGTGCTATCCGCCTCACACACCCCCCCCTTTTTTTTTTTGGTATACAGGAGTTGAACTCAGGAGTCTGCACTTGCCAGGCATGCATTTGTACCACTGAGCTATATCCACAACCTGGCTCACCCTCTTTCAAAGGACTAGAAACCAGTGGTTTAATGCTAAGGAATGTTTCCTTTAAACATGGCTGTTACAGCTGAGATAAATTGTAAATTGTGCTTAAAAAAAACCAAAAAACAGGAGTAAGTACACAGAGTGCCTTGGAAAGATAAATTATGCACCAGTTTGAGGGTGGATAGGCTGGTTGAATTTCATCTTCTGGTCTCTCTCCAGATGGCATCCACCTTCCCTGGAGTGGAATCTACTCGAGGGATGCCTTGACGGTATAAGAAGTCAAGTAAAAATTAAAGGAACACCAAATTCCTTCTTTTTGCATTTCAGAGGCGAAAATAAATGTCAAAATATCTTACTCCTTTGGAATGTATTCTTATTTATTTATTTATTTATTTATTTATGGAATGTATTCTTATTTATTTATTTAATTTGGAATGTATTCTTAAGTACTAGAAAATGTTCGATCCTCATATACTGCAAAAGAGCACTTTAATATTTTTTCTGCACCTGCACAAGGCCTATCTGTATATCAAACATGCTGGTTTGATATATACCTCTTATCCAACTTAACCATATAAATACATCTGATAAAATATATCTGAGTACACTCTGGTCTGTTAACAATTGTCTTATATGTGCCTGTCTGTCTGTTCAATTTGTGACTGGTTATAATAGTTATAAGCTATTTTTATTTGAGCTCAACAATTTTTCTTCCTTTTGCCTCTTTGGATTTTAAAAATATTTGTTTATAACTTAAATTGGGTTATACATAAATGTCATTAGAGTTAAGGATATGCTTCCTCCCAGGTTGTCAACTGATAAAAAGGAAGTCAAGACTGGTTTTACAAATGCAATGCATAGTATTCTGTCTGTACAATAACTTGGGAATCCTTTTTTTTTTTTTTTGTCTTTTTGAGACAGGGTCTCCTTATGCAGTTCAAGCTGGCCTTGAGCTCACTTTGTAGCCCCAGCTGGCCTTCAACTCACAACAGTCCTCCTACCTCAACCTCCCAAGTGCTGGGATTACAGGTGTGTACCACCACACCTGACCGGGAATCTTTCATTGGTCAAAAATAATGTGTTTGTTGTTATGATCTTATTCTCATAGATTATCAAAATTTTGTTAAGATTATTAAGTGGGGACCCCATACTATTGTGATGTTTACATCAGTCATTGTCAAAAGACTGTTGCCTGTGGGTAAAACGATAAGATTGTATTCAAAGATGATTTTGCTACAAAACTAAGAGGCAAAGGTTTGCATATAGCTGTGACACTCCTTATTGCTCATTTTATGATGTACTACATGTATTCATGCCTTCCAGGTCTACAGGACTCCTGAGATATAAAATCAGATTGTTTATGGTGATAATCTTTTCTTTTAGACTCAAATATCTGCTTTTCTCTTGTGCACCAGCCACTTGTGATAAGAGACATATGTCAAACCAGCATGAGACAACCAGTTAGATGGTAGGTTCTCTTTTTTAAAGCTTACGTCATGCTATATGAGTATTACGACACCTAGGGATACTCAGGCATTGAGCAGTCCAAACAATGTCACACACTGAAGATTAAGGCTAGAATTATAAACTTCTAAGGTACATTCTCCTTGGATAGCATCCTACTGAGGGATAACAAATTAGGTGAGCGTTTCCTGGTGTCTTGTGATCAGACAGAGATGCCTGACTAAAGAGGCTGTTCTGTGCTAAGGTGGATACATAAGTGTGTTACAAAGATAATATCATTGTAATTGTTACGATAAAATACTATGTGTGGTTCTTGATTTCTCTGTGGACTATGTAACTGTTTCCTGTTAACACTCTGCAGGGTTGCAACTACTCAAACAAACACGGTTGATAAGAAATAACAGTCCTCTGTCTGTACTTTATATTTTGAAGTGCTTGACACCCAGATGAAATTTTAATAATTGAGCTTACTACACCCACTGCTATACTAACGTCACTGATCTTCTCTTCTGGGTGTTCAACAACTAAAGTTGGAGACTGGAACTAGACAGGTAACTGGCCTGAAAGGACAGCCAGTATTTTGGGCCTGGTCCTCCAAAGTCAACAAGGATATGAGAGAACCTTTTCTGACAGACAGCAAGAGACTAATTTTAATTAACACAGTTAAAATGAATTTTAACTTGGTCTTAAACACTCAGCAGAAAAGTATAACCAAAGATACATAAAATCACTCAGCAGCACAGTGCCTGCCTGGCAAGGGCAAGGTCATGAGTTCGATTCATGGGACCAAAAAAAAAAAAGATACACAGAATCAATGCCATAGTAATAAGAAAGATATAAAAATAGGTTTTCATTGCTGAACATTTCTGGCAGTTTCCAGCTATACCAGTAGCTGGCCACTGTTAGGGGTCATTATGAAAAACTACAGTAAAATCTATGAAAGATCAACAAGAAGCTTTAAATTCTTCAGGTAAAATTGTCTTTCAGAACCACCAAATTCCATCATTTTACAGCTAACACTGGAAAGACTATGACAAAGTATGACTGCACCCATGGACAGGCCTAAGAGCCAGTGGGCTACGATCGCTGTTCCAGGCCCGTCAGTTTCTAGGCTTGGCTCTTTCCCCAAGAGGCCTTTCCATTTTAGTGCTCATGCTTTGATTAACCAATGCTCTAATTTCTCAAAAAATGTGTTTATTCTTTCCTAGAATAAACTGCCAAACTTCAAGTGATCATGCAGACGGAGCCAACAATGTGCTAGACACCTTTGAGTGGGAAAACCTTGTAGGGAGAGTTCATAATTGCTGAACCACAACATGACTTCTATCTGAGGCCCATTAGATTAGCTCTCTGGGGAAGACCCCTGACTGCAGTTGCCCCTGTACTGACCCTTCTTGGCATGAAGCAGACAGATGGAAAACACACCCAATCTCTCTCAACTACAGGTAGGGATATTTAATATAGTAGATAGCTGAGTTGCTTAGGAATATTGTAGATCGTCACACAGGGCTGGGTCTTTGACAGGTCAGCGCAGAAGACAGCTATGGCTGGAGGCACATCCACTGAAGGCTTCAAGGAACGAGAAACAGCTGGGTGTGGCGGTGCACACCTACAATCCCAGCGCACAGGAGGCTGAGGCAGGAGGACTGTTGAGAGTTTGAGGCCAGCCTGAACTGCGTAGTGAGACTCTGTCTCAAAAAAGACAAAAAAAAAAAAAAAAAGAAAGAAAGAAAGAAAGGAAGAAAATCAATGAGACCCATCTACTTCCCTGAGGAATGAACAGCGGTGATTGATTCTAAATAGGCATCAAAGACCTTGGGGTGGAGGTCCAAGCCTCCTTAATTCACCCCTTTCAGGAAAGTCCTTGTTCAGTTCATGTTCTCTTGCTGTGTGACTTGCTTTCCAATTTGATCTCCATTTATCAATATGACCTAAATGACCACACTTGTAATTTTATTGGGTCACCATGGTTTTGTCCCAGCTCACACTCACCTTGTGACTTTCCACTGGATCAATATTACCTAAGCGATTACACTTGTAATCTTATTAGTTGACTATAGTTTTCTCCCACCTTGAACCCCCCTCACCTTGTGGCTTTGCTCAATAAAACACCCTTGAAAAGCAGGGTCAGTGGACAACTCACCTTCTGATCCTCTTAGACAGAAGCTTTATTTCAGTAAATGCTGCTGATTGCTAAGTTGTATTGTTCCTAGAATTCATTCCTCAAATTTAGAGAGCACAAATCCAGTATTTCGGACTCCAGCAGGGTGGGAGTTGTATTTGGATTGTCAGTTGTATATCATCCCTATATCTATATGACACTAAAAGTACAACACATAAAAGAAAAAGACCTGATAAAATGTGCTTCATTAGAATTTAAAACATTTGCACTTCAAAAGACACCATTAAGAAAATGAAAAGAAAATCCAAAGACTGGTAGAAAATATTTCCAGTCTAGTGTAGTGGAACATGCCTGTAATCCCAGCACTTGGGAAGCTGAGGCAGGAGGATGGCTGTGAGTTCAAGGGCAGACTGGGCTACATACTCAAGTTCAA
Source organism: Dinomys branickii (assembly GCA_004027595.1). Taxonomy (NCBI): domain Eukaryota; kingdom Metazoa; phylum Chordata; class Mammalia; order Rodentia; family Dinomyidae; genus Dinomys; species Dinomys branickii. The sequence goes on along the minus strand of PVLD010006770.1, from coordinate 14,036 downwards.
GGCCAGCCTGGACTACACAGGGAGACCTTGTCTGAAAAAAAGAAATAAACAAACATGCAAGCAAAAAAAACCAACAAAATATTTCTAATTGTATATCTCATGAAGGACTTGTACCCAAAACTACAACCCTACAAGTCTATAGTAAGGACCAACAATCCAATTTTAAAATGGATGAAAGGCTGGGAATGGAGGTGGATACCTATAATGCCAGCTACTCGGGAGGCTGAGGCAGGAGGATTACAAATTAAGGCCAGCCTGGGCAACTCAGCAAGAACCTTGTCTCAAAATAAAGAATAAAAAGATCTGGAGATGCCGCTCAAAGGTAGAGTACGCCAGGGTTTTGTCCTCAGTACTCAAAAGAAAAAAAGGTAAAAGATTTGAATAGACTTTTTTCTTTTTGTCTTTTTGAGACAGTGTCTCCACACCTGGCAACATTTCATGAAAGATGTATAAATAGTTAATAAACACATGAAAAGATTATCATTAGGAAAATGCATATTAAAAAGAGAATTAGCTGGGTACTTGGGAGGCTGAGGCAGCAGGATCACCATGGTTTGAAGGCCAGCCTGGGTTAAATCATGAGTTCAAGCCCAGTCTGAACTACAGCGCAAGACCCTGTCTCAAAAGAAAAAAAGAAAAAAATCCTCTCAGGATAAGATTTTAAAAATTTAAAAAATTTTTAAAACTAAAAAAAAAAATTATCTTTTTTGATAAGATGTTTTATATTCACTTAAATGAGTATACTAAAAAATACAGTGAAAGAAAAATATCAACTACTATGACTGTCTTTCTTACCTGTTTTGAAACTCTGTTTCACTGTTTATCTTTTTTCTTTTTTTTGTGGTACTGGGGTTTGAACTCAGGACCTTGCACTTGCTAGGCAGGCACTTATGCCACTGAGCTATATCCCCAGCCCTGTTTGTTCTCTTTAAAATTAAAAAACAAAACAAAACAAAAAACAACAACAAAAACCAGACAGTGACGAGGAAGCAGAGAAACAAGAGCCCTCAGACATTGTTGGTGGGAATGTAGAGTAGTACAGCCAGGTGGAAAACAGTTTGGCAGTTTCTTAAAAGGTTACAAACACAGGCTTGGTGGTACATTCCTACAATCCCAGCACTTAGAGGCTGAGGCAGGAGGATTACCATGAGTTCTAGGTCAAACTGAGGTACATAGTGAGTCCAGGGCCAGAATCAGCCTGAACTGAAGAAGAAAGAAAAAGAGAAAAAGTTAAACATAAATTTGCCATGGGATCCAGAAATTCTTCAGACCAGGACATTTAGCCCAGAGAAATGAAAACACTTGTCTACACAAAGGCTTGCACAAGAATGTTTATTTATAGTAGCAAAATGGAAACAACCCAAATGTCCACTGGGCAGTGAATGGGTAAACAAAATATAGAATGTGCATATAATATTATTCTATAACAAAATGAGACAGAGTGTTGATGTATGGTACAATATGAATGAGCCTTTAAACACGCTAAAAGATACAAAGATTTCTTTTTTGGGGGGGTATGGGAATTGAACGCAGGACGTTGCACCTGCCAGGCAGGTGCTGTGCCGCTGAGCTACATCCCCGGCACACGGTTCTCTTACTGTGTGATCTCATTTACAGGAAATGTCCAGAAAAGGCAAACCTAAGGAGACCATGATAAGATTTGTGATTACTTTGGATGGAGGATGAGAACGGAGAGTGACCGCAGACACAACAAGGCATTTTAAGGGTGTGACATATGTGTAAAGTGTTACGGCGATGGCGAAGGGTACACTGACTAAAAATTAACAGCAGGTGAAATCACTTCACATGGGTGAATTTTATGGCAAATTATACTTCAATGTAATTATTTTTAAATGACATTTATACATTGTTAGTGATGGCAGTATTGTTCTGAATAAGAGATTGGAACCAATTTTAAATGTCCACCAGTGGGTGCCTGGTTAACTAACTTGTAACGTACCTCTTATGGTTTGGCTATACTAAAAAGTTCTTTACACATTGGTGTGAAATAATCTTTAAGTTTTACTAGGGGAAAGTGCAAGAGGTATAGTTTGATACCATTTGTGTAAGCAACAGGGGAAGCGGGAAGAATACGTGCTTGAGAATTTGCTCATATTCCTAAATTACCTCTGAGAAGATGCCTAAAAAACTAGTTTGTCTCTGGGAAAGCAACTGAGGATAGAGGGAGAGGGACACTTTTCACTGAATGTGTGAACCATGTGAGTAATCAGCTATGCAAAAGCTCTACAAATTGAAATTGAACAATAATTCTATTCAAATATGAGCTACTTGATCTTTTTATCTTTATTTTTTTTTACAATCTCCCCCAGTAGGTGGCGTTCCCGAAATACCACACTGCCTCCCGCTGGCTGGGGCTGGAACCCAGGGTGTCACACAGGCTAGGTAAGTGCTCTGTCACTAAGCAACACCCTCGGGCGAGACTTTTATTTTATTTTCAGAAAAAAACTAAACTTTGTCCTGACTGCCTTCACCATTTGTCACCTCTCTGAAACTTGAGACGAGGTTCAGGGCTGAAAACGCTCTCTGTTGGGAGCTCTGCAAATACATTGTTTCGATTTTGAGAACCAGAGAGAAGGGAGAAGACCTGGATTGAAAAAAAGAAAAATTTCAATTGGTAGGAGGACTAAATAATGCCTTCAGACTTACTTTCTGATTGAAACCTCTGATGGATTTATTGAATGGGAATTCTGATTATGGATAGGCTGATCAAAGGATTACATAGGTCAGTGGCTCTTAACTAAGGGTGGTTTTGCTCTGAACAGGGCCTCTGGGGATGTCTGAGCACGTTTTTGCTTGTCACACCCAAGGTACTACCGGGGTCTGGCAGGTGAAGGCCAACGGTGGTGTTACAGCCTCTCTAATGTGCAGGACAGGCCCTCACCCAAAGGGTTAACTAGCTCCGAAATGGCGTTAGTGGCGCTGAGAAACCCTAATAAGGTTAAGATTGACATTCAGCATCTCGGTGGCTTGAGGCCTTGTTCTAAGGCGATTTACAGATACACAGAGAATTCATACTTTGGTAGGCCCAGGTAGTGAGTACTGGTCCCTGTGTTTTCAGCAAAGGGATTCCACAATCAACCCCTCCTCCCTCCCTCTCCCCCCGCCCCAGCAGGGGGACCAGCAATGCAGAGATACTTCAGAACTGGTGCTGAAGAACTCACCTGCTCTGGGTCCTGAGCTCACTTCCTCAGTTGGTTTCCCTGAAGGTGACTGTATTGGTCATCTTCCCGATCCTTGAGGGGCTGAAGAGGACAGTGCCATCATAAATTCATGTTCCCGTCCTTTGCTACTGAGTGTGATACATTCTCATGGGACGTTTTTTACGGGTGAGGCTCTGGAGTGGGTACTGCACAGTCCTCGTACCGAAAGAGGAAAATGACCACAGCCGTGTGTCCCTTTCGAGTGTTCTTCGGCTTGTTCTCGTTGGATCCTGACCCTGGTCTCTCTCGGCCCTTTACTTTATTTTTTATTTTTATTTTTTTGGTCTTTTTGAGGCAGGGTCTCACTATGTAGTTCAGGCTGGCCTTGAGCTCACTTTGTAGCTCAGGCTGGTCTTGAACTCGAGACAATCTTCCTGCCTCAGCCTCCCAAGTGCTGGGATTACAGGTGTGTGCCATCATGCCCAGCTATGTTTTTAATTCTATGCAAACGGATAACTATCCCACTGTCTGCTGTGCTTTGCAGAGTTTCTTACCTGTGGAGTATTTTTTTTTTGCCTGTGGAGTATTTTTTAAGTAACCTCCAAACTTTTACCCCCACTAGCTGTAGCAAAGTCTCCTACATTTCCCATTCCTTACCTGATAGAGCTGGTCATTGGGCAGCAGAGTCTGCTTGTCTGAAGCTGAACACAAAACCAACAAAATACATATATGACAGAATTGTTAATAAATTGGGTGGCATTTGCATGATACAATAGTAAATGGCATAAGAACCATCTACACACAAGAGCATGAGTCAATCTTGCAAGCACATTGTTAAGTGAATGAAGCCAGTGCAAGAATACATTTGGGTAAAGAACAAAAACAGGCAAAATTAATCCCTGTGCTCATTCTTGGGGATGGGCAATGAATAGATTTTCTTTTCTTTTTTTGTCTTTTTGAGACAGGGTCTTGCTATATAGTTCAAGCTGGGCTTGAGCTCACTTTGTAGCCCAAGCTGGTCTTGAACTCCCCATGATCCTCCTGTCTCAGCTTCCTGAGTGCTGAGTTCACAGGTGTGCACCACCATGCCTGGCATTTCCTTCCTTCCTTCCTTCCTTCCTTCCTTCCTTCCTTCCTTCCTTCCTTTCTTCCTTCCTTCCTTCCTCTCTCTTTTCCTTTAGTATTATTGGGGATTCAACCCAGGGCCTTCACATTGAGCTACATTCTTAGGCCTTTTAAAAATTTTGATTTTTAATTTGAGACAGGGTTTTGCTAAATTACCCAGGCTTTGTTTGAACTTGCAATCTTCCTGCCTCTGCCTCCTCGAGTGCTGGGATTATAGGCATGTGCCACAATGCCTGGGCTAATGTTTTTTTTTTCTTCAGCTGGCTGCTGGAGGCACAAGTGTTTTAGCTTTGTTAAATTTATTTTTGGAAGCCAGGTCTGGTGTTACACACCTGTACTCTTAGCACTCTGGGAGGCTGAGGCAGGAGGATCACATGTTCAAGCGCAGCCTAGGCAACATACTGCCTTAGCAAGACCCTGTTTCAGAAATAAATACATTTTTGAAAAAAAGAGAACCAGAGATGTAGTTCAGTGGGAAGGCTCTGGGTTCAGTCCTCAGTACTATCACAATAAAAAATATTTTTTGAGCTATATGTCTGTGATTCACTTTTTGTATATAAATGTCACTTCCGTAAAGATTTTCTTTTAAACTCAGAGGACCAGTTGGCGGGAGCAGGCCTGCGCAAGGGTAATATGCTGCTGTAACACCGGAGGTCTTTTCTGCCCCGCAGAAACACAGCCTCACTCAGCTGTGCGCATGAACAGCGCCACCTCCGGCTCTCCTGTTGGGTCCCGTTGGGTAGGAAGGGAACGCAGCCTCTCAGGTGGCCCATCCCACAGCTGAGATTAATATTCTTTTACCTCTCGAGTGGCGGACTCTATCCTGTCCAGCAACGAAGTAGGCCCCAATGGCAAGGAAGAAAGTGCTGATGATTTCAACAAAGACAAAGCCGGATATAGTGGCCGGGCTCAGCTCAATGCAGTTCTCACACACTGTGGGAAACAGGGCACATGGAGGCACAAGTCTCCATCGGGACAGGAGAGTTGTGCTTCTGAGTCTTTCTCGCCTCCTACCCGTAGCAATGTCTCTGTCGAGGGCAGAAGGCTCTTTCCTCTGCAAGTAGCGTGGCTAGGGAATATCCGTGAACCGAGACCTCAATGCCGGCAACTGAGAGGCCCTGGGATGTTCAGCCAGCCTTAGAGTCAGGAACAGAGGGGAGACTGGATACTGTTCTCCGCTCTCAGCTGCCCTCCCCTCCTCAGTGCTGCTTACCTTGTGATCTCCTGTGCCTCCCCTACCCTCCCCCACTTCAATTTACAGAAATTGCTGAACTGTTCCATTGCAGGGGGCCTACCCAAAGATAAACCAGGTTTTATAGGTTATGTGTTTCTAAGAAGCTGGGCGAACACTCTGTTTGTTTATTTTTGAGATAGGGTCTTGCTATATTGTTCAGGCTGGCCTTGAACTCATAGCTATCCTCCTGCCTCAGCCTCCTGAGTGCTAGGATTCAAAGGCATTTACCATCATGTTCGTCTGGCTTGTCTTGCTATACTTAAGCGGGACGAACACATTAAGAGAATTGGCTGTTACTGTAAATCATGCTTGACATCTATTTCCATCTTAAATCTAGACAATAAGCTGGCCAAAACAGAGGGTACTGCTTAATTTCATAACAAATACCAAACAGACTAAATGAGATTACATACTTCTGTAATACACCTGGAGTCGCTTTGAAGGTTTCCCTGTAGTTTGACACTGATATACCCCTCGAGGGTCCTTGGTACTGCTTCCCAGATTCCATGTGTTTTTATTTGAATTTGTGGAGTTTATTATATTCCCATCTTTAAGCCATTCAATATTTTTGCCTTTCAAGTTACAAATCAGACGTACAGAGCCATCTTCTTGGTCATCCACTGTTATCCAGTCATCCTCTGGAAAGGTAAAAGCCAACACTGTTAAGAACCTTGTCTCTGAACTTCGCCCTGCCTCAGGCATCCTACCAGGGAAGACTGTTAGAGCAGTGTCTCTCACACTTCGGTGTGCGCACAGCCTAGGTGGGAAAACTTATTAGAATCCTGGCCCTATTCAGCAGTTCCTGTCGGGTGAGATTCTGCCTCCTAGGTGCCAATGCTGCTGGTTCACAGGTCACACTTTAAGACATGCTTGTTTACTAGCGTTCTGTCCCTCCTTCCAGGTCCTGACAACTGATTGTGCAGCTACAGGAAAGCTTCCCAGAGCAGGTCAAGGCAGCGGTGAACTACCGTCATCTTATCCTTTCTAAATTGTTTCTTTCTGTGGAACTACTATTGTAGGAAGCCCCATATTCCTTCCTCCCTCCCCTTCCCCCCTCCTTCTTTCTTTTGCTTTCTTGTTCTTTCTTTTCCTTCCTTCCTTCCTTCCTTCTTTCTTTCTTTCTTTCTTTCTTTCTTTCTTTCTTTCTTTCTTTCTTTCCTCTCTCTCTTTCTTTTTCCTCTTGTCTTTGTTTTTGAGACATCATTGTCTCTCTATATAACCCAGATTGGCCTTCAATATACTATCTAGTCTAGGTTGGCCTTAAACTTATGATCTTCTTGGCTCAGCCTCTCAAGTGCTGGAATTATAGGTGTGTGGCTGCTGGGAGCAACATTTTACGAATTTCCTCAGAGAGTAAGGATAGAAAGAAGTCATTTCTCCTACCTTGCTTCTGGGTGTTGGTACCTGTAGAGACAGAAGAGAGACAGAAGGTTAGTTGTGCATGGAGTCGTTCAGATTCTGTGGGGTATTCCCAGGATGTTTTAGATCAAGATCAAGCAAGGGCCCAACTCATGGAAATGACAGTATCTGTACCTAATTTCATCAAATTGAAAGCAAGGTGATAATGAAGAATTTATTTGGTCTTCGTCTCATTTCCTAATGGGAGTTTCTAAACCCGTGGGATTTTATGAGTACTAGAGGTGCCTTGTTATTCATGAAGGACTCTTAGATCATATGGAATTTATGCTAAGGAGATGACTAGGAATGGGGCTGCTCAAGAATAACCATATGGGCTGCACGTGCTGGCGCACGCCTGTAATCCCAGCACTCAGAAGGCTGAAGCAGGAGGATCATTGCAAGTTCGAGACCAGCCTGGGCTACAAAGTGAGTTCCCTGAACTGCATAGCGAGACCCTGTCTCAAAAAGACAAAAAAAAAAGAAAAGAATAACTATACGGTTAGAGGACTGGGGTTTTGAAGCCACTAACAGCAGCACTGGGAGGGGAGTGGCTAGAGATTAAATACAGTTAAGTGGCAAATGGTTCAGTCAATTGTACCTATGCACATGAATAAAAACTGATGGAGCTTCCTGGTTGGTGAACACATCAGTGTCAGGGAGGGTGATGTGTTCTGATTCCATAAGAGGAGTGCAGGACCTTCCCAACCTTGCTCTGTCTTTTCATTTCATTGGTCTTCATTTGATTTCTTATATAGTAAAGCTATATTAGTATGTAAAGTGCTTTCCTGAGTTCTATGAGTCATTCTAGCAAATTATCAAACTTAAGGTATGAAAAGCCCCTGGATGTACCAGCCAATTTTTCAGAAGTATGAATGGGCTGAGGATTCTTGTACTTGTGGTTGGCATTTATAATGAGGGCAATCTTGTTGGGATCTTATCCTTAACTTGTGGGATCTGACACTAACTCAGGGGAATCAGCATCAGAATTGGATTGCAGCATACATAGAAGTATTGCCTACACCATCCAGAATATTCTACTCCTTTAGCCCCGAGAGCTTGGGCAAAGAGTAGGTGTACCCTAGACACAACCTTTTTTTTGTTGTTGTTTCATTTTGTTTTCTGTTTTGAGACAGGGTCTTGAGTTCAGACTGGCCTTGAACTCATTATGTAGCTCAGGCTGGCCTTGAACTCACGTCAATCCTCTTGCCTCAGCCTCTCAAGTGCTGGGATCACAGGCATGTACTACCACATCTGGTGACACAGGTGTTGGTACTGGGCATCAAACTCATGATCTTGTGCTTGCCAGGCAGGTGCTGTGCCGCTGAGGTACATCCTAGGCCTGACACAGTCTTTTACAACTGAGTTATTTCTAAAATATTCAGCCTTGGCAATCTATTTCTTGTAGAAACCTAGATATCCCAGAAAAGTTAGCTATTGAAACTGTTCCAAACTCGAGTTGTAGAGTTACATTGTAGAATACTACAAAGACCTAGCACTAAAATTCAAGTGAATTTTTTTCTATTTCTTTTTCTAATTTTTATTTTTATTAGTACACGTTTGTAGTACATGATGTTTGCATTCCTAGTGGGGAGTTGGTGTGTGCCCACAACTCATCTTAAGTCCTTTCTGTCCCCTCCTCTCCCTTTCTCCCTCCCCCTCCATCTCTTGATCCCCTCCCCATTTGAGAAGGGCCTATTTCCCTACTTCCTATTATCTATCTTTTATTTTGACTTATTCATATTTTGCACTTCTCATATAAGGAAAACCATGTGATATTTAAACTTGTGTGTCTGATTTATTTTATTATGGTCTCAGGGTGCATTCATTTTCCTACAGGTGACTCAGGTGTTTCTTTATGGCAGAGTAGTACACCACTGTGTACAAACACCATGTTGTCTTTATCCATTCATCTGCTTGTTTGTTTGTTTTTTGGTACTGGGAACGCTTGTGCTACTGAGCTATATCCCTAGCCCCTATCCATTCATCTTTTGATGGACATATAAACTGCTTCTAAGATTTAACTGTTACAAATTGTGCTGTTATAAACATAGATGTGCGTGTATCACTGTAATATCCAAACATTTTATGAGAAATGTTATTATTATTTAATATGGAGTGTTTCATGAATTTGCATGTCATCCATATGCAAGGACCATGCTAATCTTCTCTGTATTGTTATGAGAAATATTATGACTTAACCCGATTAAGCCTCATGAAAGAAGAAAGTGGTGATATGAAGAAGTAGTTGCACTTCCAAGGAATTAAAAATTAAGTGGAAAAAAGAAACATATAATTAACATAATGGAACTCATTATTATTTAGTACTTGTATGCATGCATATGAAAGGGAATAGAAGGTATTGGTTTGGCCAAAGGGTGAGGTTCAGAGAGAGCTTAATAAAGGAGGTGACACTTGGCTGAGTCTGGAAGACCAGGTTAGAACTCATGCAACACAGAAAGGTATTTTGGGTACAAAAATACCCAAGCAGTTTGAAAAAGGACAAGAGAAATAGCGTGGCTAGAGGCAGAGGTGTTGACAGGGAGAGGCAGGCTGGGAATATGGAAAGGCATCAGTTGTCTGAGAACTCGGTGCAGGACTGAGCCATTTATGAAGAGTCTCCAGCACAGTGCTAGGACAGAACAGCAGTTTTATGTTTGTTGAACCAAACCATAAATGAATAAAGCCATGAACAAGAAAGAAAAAGCCACAACTAGCAGTCAGACGGATTTCTTACTATCTCTTCTCCCCAACTACCTGGTCAGTATAGGAGATAAGCACAAAGGGACCTCAGATCCCATAGAAAGAACAGAGCACTGATTGCTGACATTTAAAAATGTTGCATATCTGTGCTGTTTCCTTTTAGGACTTGAGAACTTGTGTAGCCGAATTTCTGCATTGAGCAGAGTAGAAACTGAGCCAGAGTGGAGACACTGTTCATGGGCCCGCAACGCGGTGGTGGTGGCTGAGCGGGGGACCCAGAGTTCGTGGTTTCTACTGCTCAGCACAGCGGTCTTTCCACTGCATCCAGCTGCCTCGCTGTGCTTTTGGCACTGCCCTCCAACCTGTTCTCTTTAGCCAAGTCCTTCTCCTTTTTCTCTCAGAAATAATTCTACACTCCGCTGTCTTCTTCAAGTCTTGCACTCAGCCATTTCCCGGCTCTGTCTCAGCAGGTGACACTGCCTCCCGCCTAAGTTTTTGAGGACCCCGGTGTTGTTACGGCTCTATCTCCTCCAGCTTCCTTTTTGTTTACAAGCCTAGCGATGGCCCAGAGCTGGCTGCACTTTCTTTCCGCTGGTCTGAGATTACGTCGCCTTCCCCTCCTGCCCTCGAGGCCACTCTTAGCTCTGTCCTTCCAGCCTCGGTTCCAGGCCTTGCTCCACTCCCTGTCTTCACCTGCAGACAGAAATGCGCTCAAGTTTTCTCTTCTCCTCCAAACAACTTCTTCCTCTACCTATGACTCCAAATTTCTTTCCGAAACAGTCTATACCCGATGCTCTTTGTCACCTGCCCTTTACATTCTAGTCCTCCGTCTGGCTCACTCACACTGCCCCGCCCAAGCTCTTCCAAATCACCCATAGCATTTATTTTGCCAAATCCCACAAACAAATTTTAATTCTACTCTTTTATATTAGTGGGCCCTCTTTAACTTTCAGACTCTTGATAATTTTCTCCCAGAAGCTTTCGCCTTCTTTGGTTTCCGTAGTCATTCACGTGATGATTACAGCTCTTCGATCGCTCTTTGATCTCTGAGACTGTTTTCTCTAAAATGTGGTATCTCACAGCTCTCTCCTCAACCCTGTCTTCCTCACATATCACACGGTACTTGTGTCATTCCAAGAACATGGGAGGTTTTAGCGTCCTCCAATGCTTCCAAACAACAGGTGTCAGTCGTAGTTCATTCATCCACTTCCTGTTGGATATTCTGAACTGGACATTTTTTACAAGTACCTCGTACTGCACCTTGTGCGCAGTGTGGCCACACTGAAACCTACCTCTCCAATTAGACTATGAGACCTCAGAGCAAAAACTTTTTATTCTTTTTTTTAATCCTTCTGGATGTCAGGATCTTATCAGTATTTTTCTTTTTCTTTTCTTTCTTTCTTTTTTTTTTTTGGTCCTGGGAATCAAACTCAGGGCCTTGTACTTGCCAGGCAGGCACTTGTGCTGCTGAGCTGTATCTCTGGCCCTCTCATTGGTACTTTTCATCAACTGACCAACTGACCAACTAAGTGAGGGAATAGTACTGTTAACTCCAGCTCTGCATCCAAGAACGTGCACCTTTTCCTTTTCGTTTCTCTGCCTGGGCCAACTGGGGCTGTGTGTAAGCCTAACATGGCGGCAGCATGGCTTTTCTCTAGCTAGTTAAGGTCCCTGCTTTGATTTCTCAGAGAAAAGGACCTTATCTCTCCTTTGGGCTCCGCTTCCCTCCAGCAGAGAACAGTGAAAAGCTTAACTTTTGCCTCCCCTTTGAATTCTAAGGCTGATAGCTGAGGTCCGTTCAAGGTTAGAATTCAAATATCCCCATCTTCCCAGAGATGACCGCTTCCCATACTCCCTTCCTCGGGCTGCCAGACCTCATAGCAGGTTCTTACCTCGGAGAAGAATGACCACCAGGATAAGGCCCGCCAGGCCCTTCCCCTGCTCCATGTCAGTCTCTGTCCTTCTTGAGCAGAACTGCAGAGCAGCCCCTCCTGGCCAGCATCCTGTGCAGCACCTAGCCCGGCTCCGCCCAGCACCCTTCAGGCTGGGCCCCTGAGAGAAGGCAAGAACACACTGCCTCCACCCTCAGCTTTGAGTGTGGCCTGCAGGGGCCTCAGCAGGGCTGCAGGTGTGTGTGCCTTTTGCTTTTCCGTTGAAGGGTGCAGGGTGCAGGAGGGAGGGCTGGATTCTCTCGCAGAGACTAGGCTTGACTTGAGAACCACTTCAAATGCTGGGTTGGATCACAGCCAGTTGTCACTTGATGCTAGAACTAACTAATTTAGGCTGGATGCTCAGGAGCTTGGGGTTGAGGCTGCAAATGGAAAAGCACCTCAGTCCCAGGCTTCATTAAAGGCTTTTGTTATCATTGTTTTGAGACCACCAGAGTGGTGCTTCCCTGGTAGGGAGTACGTGGGACAGTTCCAACCAGATAGTGAGCACATTTCTCCACATTTAGGGGTGCGAGTGGGTAGGCAGGGCCTGCACTGAGTTTCCAGACTCTCAGACCCCTGTCTCCCTTAGCCAGTCAATAAATCAATAAATCACAGAATTCTTATTATATGCTGGGCACAAGATACAACAGTAAGCAAGACCGACACAGCTCTGTCCTCAGGTACATGACATCCCACTGGGGTAGTGTGGAGTTTCAGGTTTCCTTTGGTCATAACATGGCAAGGGTGTCTTTTGGGGAGGTTCAAATTCACCTTGAGTCATTTATATTGTTATTAAAAACTACTTCATAATAATCTTATTTATGTGGCAGGCAGCCTCTAGACTTTTAAAAATCCTTATAATGATACTCCAAGAGTCAGGCTCAGAAAAATTCTTTGACTGGCCCCATTGGTACCAAATGTTGGAGCCAGGATTCAGATTTCTGGTGTGTGTGTGGCTCTGAAGTCCAACTTCCCCCCTGGCTAGGAGTGCTTCATCTGGTGTCCAGGCTGCCTGGAGAAGGGTCCCAAGAAAGACCAGCGGTAGGAGGAACTGAGCTGAAACAGCTTGTGCCTTGGGGCTCACAGCTTCTCTTGGGGGCTTTGAGAGGTGGCAGTTTTTAGGTGAGAGATAAATGTAGTTATGTCGGTGGTAGGGACTCTGATGTTCTCATTTTTCATTAGTGACTCAGGAAAGACTGTCCCAAGACTCCTTATACCTCCTGAAAGTCTGGGTAATTTTCTCCATATTCTCTGCCTTCAGCCCCACCCCCAAAGGCTCTGCGCAGAGAAAAAACAGTTTGCACCTGTTTCCCTTCTACCTATCTCTTGCTACTCCTCCCTTGACGGCCTCTCGTCATGAGAGGCAGACATCTTCTGGTTCCTCCGCCAGTCTTCACTTTTTCCGCATACCCATGAGCCAGTTGGAGGAGGGTAGTCCTTACCCCGGCCGGTAGTTTCGTGATCTGGCTCTGTCTACTGGATGAATTCTGCTGAAAGATGAAACACAGCAGGTTTCTGACTGGCCTGTTCCTGGCCGCCCTTCTCCCGCAAGGTAAGGCTTCTCCAGGTGGAGGAGAGAAACAAGAGGAACACTGGCACCGGGAGCGAGGTCCACCTAAAGGTGACTCACAAAGCTAACTTCACTTCTCCGAGCACTCCGGGCAGGACTGCGATGGAGGAACCAGGTGCTTGGCTTTCACCTGCCTTGGTCAGGGCCTGCACAGGCCCTGAATGTCTTTCAGAGGGCCTTTGGCCAGAGGTCTGTGGGAACTGGTGCAGTTTGTGTATGTATGAGCCTAGGGCTAGGAGGGAGAGCAAAGCTGCATTCATTGCTTCTTCCACAGCAGATTGCTTCTGGGGTCTGGACTCTCGTTCATTTGGCCACCATTATGTGACCACCATTATGTGATCACTTACGGGAATACTTTGTGAGGAAAGGTAGATTTGGGGGTGGGGTAGGAAGTGATTGCATACTCAGTAGAATGCCAACTCATCATAGTTGGTCTATTTCTTTTCCCCCAGTAGTTTCCTTGTTTTTTTTTTTTTTTTCTTGTCTTGTCTTTTTGAGACAGGGTCTCACTATGCAGCTCAGGCTAGCCTTGAGCTCACTCTGTAGCCCAGGCTGGTCTCGAACTTGCAACAATCCTCCTGTCTCAGCCTCCCAAGTGCTGGGATTACAGGTGTGCACCACCGTGCCCAGCTTTTGCCTGGTTCATTTTTTTTTTTTTTGGTGGCACTGGGGATCGAACTCAGGACCCTGCGCTTGCTAGGCAGGCGCTTATTCCACTGAGCTATATCCCCAGCCCCTTTTGCCTGGTTTTAAAACTGAAAATTGCAGTTACTTGAGAGACTGAGGCAGGAGAACTGTTTGAGACCCGTCTAGGCAACATAGTGAGACCCTGTCCAAAAAAAAAAAAAAGATAAAACTGAAAACTGGCCTGGAGGCATAGCTCAGTGGCAGAACACTGAAAGAAAACAAAACTCTCT
>PVLD010006769.1:83725-97591 GCA_004027595.1 Dinomys branickii | reverse complement strand
AAAAAAAAAAAAAAAAAAAAAAAAAAAAAAAAAAAAAAAAAAAAAAAAAAAAAAAAAAAAAAAAAAAAAAAAAAAAAACAAGTTCAACCTGCACTACACCTTCTCAAAAAAAGTGGCAGGATTGATGGGATAAATGTTTGGAGAGAGTAGTTTGAGGGGGTTCATGGCGATGTCTTTTACTGTAGTATTTTTAAGACTTAGAATGTTCACTGTATCTCTTAATCACACTTTGTATACCCCGAGTGTTACATGAGGTCCTGAGAGATCACCCTAATGTATCTGAACTTCAAGTGTAGGCCTCTGAAGACCAGGTGAGTGGACCTCTGCCCCATGCTGGGCTAACCCCTGGAAGGAGGTGGCTGGGCTGGATTGCTGCTGGTCTCCCTGGCAGTGAGTGCCTGTGGGTGTGACCTGATTTCAGGACAGTTTGTGCAGAGGCGACCAAGGACAATGTGGTCTGTTGGGAGGCACTGACCTAAATGTGACCGGTGTCTTTCCACATGGGAGATGTGGACCCAGATCACACAGGGATGCCAAGGCTGGTGCAGTGGGGCCACAAGCCAGGGGCCCATGGAGGCTGGGTGGGGGTTGGGACAGGTCCTTCTCTAGCACTTTGTGTGTGTGTGTGGTGGGGGGACTGGGTCCAGCCTCCAAGACTCTGTTGTCCCAGCTTCCTCCTTTGAGGGACTCAAGTTGGCCGCAGGAAGCCAGCCCAGTGGCCACAGTCATTTTCATAAATAGTGTGAGGGAAGGTCAGAAGGACCAGTGATTTGCTAGAGTCACACAGCAGGCACAGTGGAAGTGGATCCAACTCGCACCAGAGCCCCTGGATCTGAAGGCCTCCTCCTTCTTGCCTGCCCCTCTATCACTGCAGCTTCCAGGGCTCCAGACCCCTGGAGAGACTGGGAGAGACAGGAGGAGGGAAGGGAAGAAAGGCAGAGACAGAGTATGAGAAAAGGGGAAAGGGAGGGAGGGGGTGAGAAGGGGGTACTAACCTCTTAGGCCTCAGGAGCTCACTCCACCACTGTGCTGCAATCGGTACTTTATAAAGTGTAGCTTTGCGAGTGGGTGAGTTTCCCAGCCCGGTGACTGAATAACTGAAGAAATGTTTGCAGGTCACACTGGATTGCTAACAATTGCAGTGCTTTAATGTTCGGGGCCTGATGAATTGTGCACAAGCTGGAGGGCAGGTGAGCTTGCTGCGGGGTCTGGGTGCTCCTGCTCTGTCCTGCAGTCACCTCTTGGTCCCTCTGCTGGAACACTGCTGCAGGCTTAGCATAGCCAGACCTGGCCTGGAGCACCTGTTTCTCCTCCTTTCATGTCCTGCTTCTAGCAGAGGGCTCAACCCTGGGCAGGAGGTGGGGGCTGTCACATGAACAGAAGTGATCAGTCCCCTTCATCAAGGTCTGCCCTGGGAGGAGGGGCTATGTGGAGCCTTGCCCCCACTCAGCCAGGCCTGCATGACAGATGCTGACCACAGTGCGGTGGTGGGGACTCTCCCCGATGCCAACTTCCCATCTGAAATCGGCCACTGTGGAAATACTGGCACCTTGGGGACGGGCTGTGCCCAAGGGGTTTTCCTTGGTTTCTGTCTTTTTCTTTCCTTGGAGAGAGGCCTTTCCTGGCAACCCCCTCCCCATCATTCTGAGCCCAGCTCAGGGTTGTGGGCTGCCTAGTGGCTGCAGTAGGGGACCCTCGCCATCACTCAGCTCTGTCTTCAAGGAAGTAGATATTCTGCACATGATCATTCTCACCCTTTGAAGACACTAAGGTGCCCATGAGTGGGATTCTTCACAAAACCACACACCTGCTGATGCACTCGAGGCCAGAACATGCCTGCCGTCTCCACATGTTCAGAAACAAAATTGGGAGGCATTTATAGGTACATTTTTTTCTTCCAGTCAAGGAATTTACAGTAGTTATCACTTATTTTATAAAATACCACTCAGAGCTGTGTGTGGGATGCATACCTGTAATCTCAGTACTAGTGAGATCCTGGAATGCGTGTCGTGGCCTCTGCAGTTCTGGGTTTAGAAGTTCACTGCTGCTCCTGAGTTGGCCAGGGCAGCTAATCCGGCTGTGGTGATGGGAGAGACCTGGGTCTGAGGTGGCAGCTTCTGGGGTGTGGAAGTCAGCCCCTGTGCCTCTGGGGGATTGTGCTGCACCAGAGCTACCGACTCACAGCACAGTGAAGGACACAGTTGCAACAGTCAGAGCAGTTCTCTGAAGCTCCCTATGAGTGAGGCTTGGCCCCACGGAGAGTCGTTTCCCTCAGGACTGGGCTGGGCGCTCTCTCTCCCCCACTGAGGCACCCTGCACTCCCCCGCTGTGATGGACTTGGCTGGGATGCTGCCGACGGGTCCTGGCCGGTGCTGGTCCTGCACACCAGGCTCCCTCGCACCAGTCTGAGTCCTGCAGGAGTACTCCCACCATGCCACTCTGGGAGGGGACTCAGTCACGAGAAGCAAGCAAAGAGCCGTCCGAGTGGTAAAATAATGTTTTATTCCATGGATGAACAGACGCTACCATGCCACATCCCCACGTCCCTCCAACCAGGTCTTGGGGCCGGAGCTAGCATCTGCATCTGGGCCTCACTGGAATAGCAGAAGCACAATCAGGCAGCGTGCAGACCGGCCCTGGTGGTCAGTGCACGGCTCCTCTTCACGCACGGCTGAGTGTCACCTCCGGGCCACCCTGGGATGGAGCTCCTCCCACAGACCTGGCTAGAACTGGTGTTCAAAGCTCATAAGAATGGTACAAAGCCCCTGACACCGTAAAGCGACATGGACACTTCTTCTCTGTAGACAGGATGCCAATGACACCCCCAGCAGGACCAGAAGCTGGAAATCAGGTTGTCACCAAGCCCGTAAGGAAAAGATAGGAACTGATGTATTTCAGGCTAATGCTTCTAGAGTCCAGATCAGCCACGGTGTCCACATGCAACAGGGACATCACAAATGCTGGACACACACTCCTTTCTTATATACAGCAAAATGACGTATACAAGGGGGTCAGCATGTATCTTACAAGGCCGACAGAGACCAGTATCACCCTTCCTGCCTGTGCGGAGGGGAAGGTCCTGCCCCAGGGTAGTGATGGTGGTTCTCGCCTTTGCTTAGGGCTGCTGTGACTGAGCCTCCAGCTTCCTCAGCACATCTGGAGGAGCACTAACACTGTCTTTTTGTATTTGTTAACCGCATGACATCAGACAAGGCTTGACAACTCATCCAGGAGGAAAAGGACAGTTTCAGAGACATGTGTGTATGGACAGTGTTGGTCTACAGACTAACCCTAACGCAGCTCAGTGGGAGAGAGGATTTATTGACGTTTCCTGTTACTGGTGTACTGGGTGTTCTTCCCCGTTGGTGTTTAAAGTGCTACCACTGAGTCTGAGGACAACAGGGTGGAGGCAGCAGGGACTTCGGTTCTATTTTTCTACCTAAACAAATGGCAAGGGGAAAGCGAAACAAAGCGTTAACAGGAAAAAAAAAAAGAAAAGAAAAGAAAAGAAAAAGCAAACAGAGAAACACAACAAAACAACCCCAGGAGCATACACAATGCTGGTCAGATTAAAACATAGACATGAATGAATTCTAGACAGTGAACCATTAGCATTGCTACAGTGATACTTTGTACAGAAAGGGTCTGTTTTCTTGGTGCAGCCCGAACAAGGTCCTAATTACAGAAGGGGCTGGGCCGGGCTCTGACCATGCACTGCCCGAACCCTGGCTCTGCGTGTCCCCCTGGTGGTTTCCACTGCAGAGCCGTTGCAGGCCTGTTGTGTGCTGGAACGTGGCGCTGGACACCGAGGGGCGGGGTGAGCGCTACTGGTTGGACGCTTGAACTCAAGGGCTGGCTTCCTGGGGCCCCAAAGTGGCCCTCACTGACCTCTGTCCTTCGCTGTATTCCTGGGGAGGGCTGTGGGATGTGCCTGTCACTGTGGGGCCAGGAGGAGGTGTTGCTGCTGAACGGGGGTTCCGGGATGTGTGGGGACACTTCTCCCCGCCACACTGCCTTCCGCATCTGAGACACACATGCTAGAGAAGGTCCAGGCCTCTGCCCCACCCGCCCTCGAGGGCAGAGGGGCGGCAGGAGATTCCTCTGCGCATCGTGCTGTGGAGAGAGCCATCTGTGCTCAGAGCTGCCCGGAGTTAGTCCTCCTCCTCCTCCTCTTTTGCGGAGGCTGTTGGGAGCTTGTCCTGGACCCTGAAGCACTCCACAAAGAAGTTGATGATGGACCGGTAGAGGTGCTGTTTGAGGGCGGGGCTGTGGAAGTAGTGGCTTTCGTCTGGGTATATCTGTAAGGAAGGCGGTGGGACGTTAGCACTGCTTCCTTCATCCCGGGGACCAACTGGGAGGGGCGGCGGTCAGGGCGCCTAGGCCACCCCAGGCCTACACACCTCTTGAGTTTTATTTGTATATGAGTTTCCTAACCATTTCACCCACCAAATAGAGAGGTGCCTTTAGCCTGAGCCCTGCCGGCTGCAGTAGGGGCTTGAGCCTCTGGTCACAAGGCTGCCAGTCTCACGAGCACCTCTCCTGCCCTGGCATGGGTGTGTGGGGATAATGACTGGGTTAGAAATCACATCGTTCCTTGCAGTCTAGACTTGCCTGCCTGCATCTGTGCTCCGGCTGCACAGCCTGGTCTACACTGGAAGGATTCGCACTATCTGGGGGCGGGGGTTGTTGTGGGACTTTGCGTCCTGGCCCTAACACGCTCAGCTCCTGGGCCTCGGGTGCAGTTGTGGCAGGTGAGAGGACACTCCCACCAGAACTGGACCACCGTGCTCTATGAGGATGATGGTGCAACCCCTACAGAACTCTCTGAGGCCCAGATGGGCAGGGTGGCTCACATGCTCATCCCACTGTTTGAACTTGATGCCAAGGCTGCGAAGAGTATTCCAATGCCAGTGCATGGCCCCTGTGCCTGGTGGCGCTGTACCATTTCTTCCTGTGCTCTTGGGACCCAGCCTGACCCTGCAGTTGTCCTTCCTGAGACCCGGATGCCCTGCCGTTGGAATCCGCTCTTCTTCCACCCTCATTCCATTAATGACCCATTCGGTCAGGATGTGTGTGTATGCTGCATGGCAGTGTGCGCAAGGGGGCAAGGCAGGACATTGGCCCCTCTGCCTTTGGTGCCCTGTGCTCCCATCTGCAGCTGGTCATGGTTACAGACTTGCTCAGTGTCTGCTAGGATGTGGCGTGCTCTGCTGCGTGGCTCCAGGCGGGTTCCTTTTACTGAGCCAGGTGGAGCTGCAGGGCCTGCTGCTCAGCTCCCGGCGTACACCCCAGGGTGGCCCCATCAGCACACATGGGAGGAAGCACCTTCCATCTGAGTGTCAAACACATTCTAACCCAGTGTCAAATGCCAGGGCAACTGTCTTCTTTGTTACATTTTCCAGAAGCAAATTCAAATATCCCATAACCAAGTCCTTTGGTCCCATTCATCAATCCAGGGACACCCTTCTGGCCCTGAACTTCCACCCATGTGTCTCTTGGACATTGGACACAGAGCCAGGTGGTGGTCAGAGCCCGGCAGCCCCTCCCTGAGGGGGACAGGGCCTGGCTGAGGTTTCATTTATCCCTGGACCCCCAATACCACCAGGTCACACTGGTTCTACCAAAGGATCCAGGGTGCAGGGAGGAAACAGAAGAAGTCTGTGGTGCCATGTCAGTAGCTGAGGCCAGGGAGGCCCAGCCAGGCACTGTGAGTTGTGGATGGTGCCGGTATATTTGTGGTTTATATCCAGATGTGCCCAGTGCCTCACACAACCCCAGGCTGGGCTTTGGGGAGGTGACTGGATTATGGGTCATTGCTGCTGACTTGCTGTTGGGAGGTAGGGTTCTGTTGGAAGTGAGGGTCACTGGGGCATGACTTGGAAAGGCTTCCCTGCTCTCCCCACTCCTTTCATTCTCTGCTTCCTGTGGCCATGCCATGAGCAGCTTTCCTCTACCTGGCCCCTCTCCCGTGCACCACCCTGCCTTGGAGCCCGCTGACTATGGACTGAACCTCTGCCAATGGTGAGCCAGAATAACCGCTCCCCCTGTGAGTTGCCGGTGTCAGGAACTGTGTCCCAGTGACAGGAATGTGATGGAGACAGATGCCCGGACAGTGTCAGTAGTCTCAGGCGGAACTGCACTGAGCAGGAGTTGCCAGACCCACGGGAGTGCAGTGGTCACGGGCAGAACTGCACCAAGCAGGAGGGCTCAGATCCATGGGAGTGCAGTAGTCACGGGAAGAACCGCACTGAGCAGAAGGGCTGGGACCCATAGGAGTGCAGCTGTACCTGTAAACTGTAGTTAGCCTTGTCCTTGATGAGCTGTGTGATGAGCTCTGCTGTGTGCTGGAAGTGGATTTTTTCTGTAAAAAAGACAAAAGGTGGAGGCAAGTGTTCATCAGCACCCTGGACCCCCGGGAGCACCTTCCCCCGTGGCAGTGGCCCTGCGCCCTCACCGTCTGCAGTGGCGTGGATGAGCAGGAACTGCTGTCCCTCCAGTGCCGACACGCGGTGGGCCACCTTGGTCATCTGCACAGTGGGCAAGGGGACAGCGTTAGGGGCTGCAGGGCACGTGATGGAGAAGTGGACACAAGCTGGGGGAGGTGTCTGGGAAACATCATCCCAGGATGGCAGGGGTCTCTGTATCAAGATGAAACGTGGCCGGGACGAACGCCTCAGCTCCCCGCCACCTTAGACCAAAGGGTGCTGGGAGGACAAGGGTGGATGTAGCACTCCTCCAAGGACAGGTGGCCTCTGAGGACACCCTCTTCTCCTAGAAATGGCACCTGAGCAGGTGCAGGGCCTCTGTCCATGCAGGAGGCTCAGCTTGAGGACTGTCCTGGTGGTTCCTGAGTCTGGTGTCTCATGCTCAGCTGGGAGGTCAGTCTGACCTCTCACTGGGTCGCTGGATGGCTGAGTGTGGCCAGGAGGGAGAGAGGAGCTTCCTGTCCCAGAGCCTTTATAGCCCACCCTCCTGAGGGGCCTGGGACAGACCCCCAGCCCAGGACTTTCAGTCTTCTTCTCCTCAAGTCCTGCAGTGGGGACAGGCGGCACTGAGAGGGGACGGTCACCAGGGGTCCTAGCTGTGGGGTGGAGAGGGAGATGCCCTAGCCCAGGGGGAGGGGGAGCTGCTGCTGAGGGGGCTGGGCTGCAGGGTGGTAAGAGTGAAGGGGGAAGAGTCCCGGTGGCAGCTGTGCCACACGTACCTCATATGCCCTGTTGTCCAGTCCGTGGAGGCCCAGGTACCGTTCAGAAAATGCAGACGCTGGACAAAAGCAGAGAGAGGGTCACCTCATGCCCTCAAGGGCCTCGGATGTAGCACCCAGACTCTGGTGGGTGCATTGAGGATGTGGCGGCCCCTGCCACGTGCATGGCAGCGGTTGGCTTTTAGCAAACCTCATCATCTACATTTCTCCAGCAAGTGGGTGAGCAGACAGCACGGTGGTAATGTTCAAACATGTTAGTGGTGGAAGCTAGCTTTTATCAGGACAGCAATGCTGGAATCAGGCAAAACTGAGCCAATTCACTAATCAGATTCCTAAGCAAACATGACAATGCCTGCTTCATTTCAACATGGTCTGTAGGTGTGAGGAGGTACGCAGCGTTCATCCCAAGCCAAGGACTCGAGACTCCGCTCTCCTTCTACCCGCCTCAGCATGGATGAGGGGAGCTTGACAGGGGGTTTAGGCAGACGGGGGCACCCCACAGGGGGTCACCTGGAATGGGGATGGAGGTGCTGAGGGGAACGGGCCCTACTGGGGCAGTGCTCACAGTTGTGCTGTCCATTACCGTAGAGCTTGAAGTCCGTGATGGGCGAGAGGGCCGCGCCACAGGTGAACATCTGCACTTGGTTGTCCCCCTTGGCCGGGAGGATGTAGGTGCTCAGGTACCCACCGTAGTCCTGGGGTGTAAGCAGGGAAGGGGGAGGGGTCAGGAGCCTGAGCCAATGTCAGCACTCACCCGAAACCAGCCTCAGACCTGAGAAGGTCAGAGAACCCGGCAACCCTTCAGTGAGGTTTTTAGGAATTCTGTAACTGTAAAGTTTCTCCTGGGGCAGCAGGGAGAGATGCAAAGGAAAGCCCTGTCCAGCTACGTCCTGTGTGCCGTGAGGCCTCTGCCCTCTGGGCACAGTGCCAGGGACAGAAGACAGCATGCTGTGGGGCATCACGGGGCACACACGTCCCCCAGTACTCTCTCTCCGCAGGTGAGGCCAGCCACAGGCGTGACTGGAGGGAGGCCAAGGCCAGTGCCCCAATCAGGAGGGGCCTGGTGCTGCTGCAAGAGGTGAGCCCTCTGTTCCTGCGCTGCCCTGACCCCTTCGGCACACGCTCGGTTCAGAGGTGCCAATGTCTCCGAAGACGGGGGAGGGAGCAGCAGAGGCTGGAGCCAGGGGACAGGACTGGGTAGCCTGAGGCAGGTGTGAGCTCCAGGAGTGTGCTGGGTGTCATGCCTCTGTGCACATGTGGACATGTGGATGTGTGAGCAGGTGTGCACAAGCACGTGTGGCTAAGGGCGCATGTGAGGAAGCCTGAAGTATGTGTGAACTTGAGCACATGTAAAAGGGTGTGAGCATGTGCATGAGTGTATGAGCACATGTGGGTGTGGTGTGAATGTGAGCATGTGCAAGTGTGACTCTCTGCCATGTGGGTGCGGGGTGGAGGTGGCTGAGTCACCCCCTCCTCCATGCCTCTCAGCAGACACAGGGATATCAGCGCCAGACACCTGCCTCCCCCTCCGGGTGCCACAGGGAAAGCCCACAAGCCTGCAAAGGAGGGCACTGCGGAGCCCTCTCCAGCAGGACCTGGGTCCTCCCTCCTCTCCTCAGGAAGCAGAGATAAGTGACCTTAACCAAGGGATGCTCCCATTACTGGAATCACTGAGCCTTACCTCTTGTTCCTCAAAATGTAATGACTCAACTCTGGGAGGCTGAGGCAGGAAGGTCCTGATTTTTTTTTTTTCTGAGACTGGGTCTCACTCTGTAGTTCAGGCTAGACTTGCATTTGCAGCGACCCTCCTGCCGCAGTGTGTTTCAGACAGGAGCCACCACACCCTGCAGCCGGATCTCGAGTTTGAGGCTGCCCTGAGGAACTTAGTGACTTAGTGTCTCAAAGTAAAAAATAAAAAAGGACTGGTGATGCAACCCAGCTCAAAGGCCTGGGGTTCAGTCCCCAGTACCAAAAATACAGGCAAGGACTCACACCCCCAACTGAGGGTGAGATTTCCCTGTGAAGCAGAGGAGCCCCAGCAGGATGCAACCCTGGCTCCTGCAGAGGCCTCTGGGAGAGCACGGGAGACTCACCTGCCCGAACACGGCCACCCGTGTCTTGTCAATGTACTGCTCCTTCAGCATGGTCCTGTAGGCCAGGAGACAGGGAGGGTCAGGCCCTCTGTGGGGGACTTTGCACCCTAGACCCTCAGCTCCACCCCCAATCATTTCAGGCATGAGCACCCCTCCTTATGATGGAGGAGTCTTGGGGTGCTTATACAACAGCTCATTGCTTTTGTTTATTCAGTGCCCCGGGGCAGTCACAGCATCGCCAGAGCTCAGGGCCACCGAGGTGACCTGCCCCTCTGCTCTTGCACTTAGAGGCTGTGACTCCCAGGCACTTGGGCTGTGGGGTGCTCCTCCCAGGCCAGCAGCAGCCAGAGGGGCTCTGGTTCTGGGCCCCAGTCAACCGCTGAGCTCATCCCCTATGGCGCCTTGGTGGAGGCCTCTGTCTTGGCCTAGCTGGCTGCAGGGACAGTGTGTGGGACCTCCCTCCCTCAGCCCTGATTTTGGGAGTGACCACCCCGTGTCCAGGCTGATGTTGCTCGGTGTGGTATCTTCCGCCCCACAGGGTCCACGCAATCCTCATGGTGGCCCGTGTCTCCAGAGTGACAGGATGCTGATTCCACAGTAGTTCTGCCACCTGCTGGCAGATGCTCAGGGATAACCACCTGTTTCTGAAAACTCAGACCAGACCCTAAGCCTATCCCTGGCCTTGACCTTAACCTTAGCTCTGAACCTCTAAACCTAATGGGAACTAACTCTCATTTTAACACAGTCCTATCCTACCCCTACCCTAACCTTAAGCTCTAATTCTACCCGAACTGTTATGGCTGTTATGTCTCCAAAGCCTCCTGTGGTCATAGGTGGGGCGTTTTGGAACTGGCTGGGTCTAGGGTGCATGATACTGGGATTAAGGGTATGTGGTATTAAATTAGTCCACTGAGTGGAATTAGCATAATTCTGGGTGTGGCTGAATCCATTAATTGAAGACAGAAACCCCACCCAAAAGACCTGTAGGCTGGTGGGAATAAAAGAGAAAAGAAGGATGGCAGGCTCGCTGCCCACTGCTCCCTGCCGCCACTGGTCACTTCCTGTCTGCCCTGCTGAGGACTGTTTCTCCTTTGCTACATCTCTGTGCTGCCTTGGAGTAGCTGACGGTGGACTGAAACCTCTACAAACCGTGAGCAGAATAATCTTCCCTTCTTTAACATGTGGGTGTTGAGTATTTTATCTCAGCAAGGAAAAAGTAAATAAAACACTAATCATAAGAAAACCTAAAACCAAATTTAACCCTAACCTAATCCTAATGCAACCCAAGTCCTAGCACTTACCCTTGATCCTAGACCCTAATCCTAACCCTAACACAAACCCTAACCCTAACCCTCATCCATCTCTGACTCTAACCCCAACTGTAACCCTAAAGCAATCCTAACCCTGACCCTGACCCTGACCTTGAGCCTGACCCTGACCCTAACCACAGAGCTTCCTGTCCCTGCCCACCCTGTCAATCCTCCTCCCTCCACTGCTCAGGGTTCTTGTCCAGTTCCTCCTTCCTGTGTTCTGCTTGCTGTGGGAGCCCCTCTACCACACAACCCCTTCTCAGGCACATGGAATGTGAAGCTCCAGGTCAGCGCAGGCTGCCCGCCCTGGGACCTGGCAGTCTTCATGGTAAAGACAGCACTGCTATCACTGTCAGAGGACAGGGGCACACATGGGGCAGGGTGCCCCAGCATGGAGTGATGACGCCCACAGGCAGCGGATCCGGATCCTTTGACTTCTTCGAATTGTAAAAGCACCAGTGATTTTGTATCTTCAGGGCACCATTGCTTGTATTCATGTAACAGGTTTCCGGAGGCTATTTCTGAGGGTTGGTGTCTGTGTGCCTTTATTAAGCGTGATTCTTGTTTCACAAGTCTGATGGAGAGCAAGGAAACAGGGAAGTGGCCTTTTCTTCCTCCTCCTCGTAATCCTCTTCCAATTCTCTCTTCCTCTTCCTCATCCTCTTCCATTCCCTGGGTATCTGCCCCTTGAAGGCTCTGAGGCAGATCTTGGGCCCCAGCATTGAGAATTTTCTCTGAGAGGCTTTGACTCCCAGCAGCCTCTGTCCTCAGAGTCAGCAAAGGCAAGGATGCAGTGTTCTTATCCAGCAAGCCCACAACTGGCACAGGAACCAAGGTGTGTGTGTGTGTGTGTGTGTGTGTGTGTGTGTGTATGTGTGTGTGAATGCATGTATGTGCTGTGCATGTGTGTGCTGTGTGTTTACTTATGTGTGCTCACAGACACAACAATGGACCGTAGTTACCGAAATTCCACGTTGAGCTCAGAGACACCCTATCCCACTGGAGCAGAAATGGGAGGACAGTGGTGTGGGTGGGTGGCAGCACCTCACTGTGTGGAGGAGACCAGCAGGAATGCGACTTTCCTCAGGCCACTGTGGGGGTCTCTCAGGGAGCCACAGGGAACACAGACGCCTCCACACAGAGACACACCTTGGGTCACACGCACCTACACAAGCAGACACGCGTGCTGCAGTGGGCTGTTCGTTATCCATGAAAACTCTGAAAGGTTCAGCATCGCTGCTGCAGGCCACGCACACCTACTCACACAGACACATGCTTGGCCATGTACACTACATGTGCGGGCACACTGTAGGCTGTGCATACCTTCACACACATACGCAGCCCCCTAGTCACAGGCTGTCAAGCCCACCACATATAGGGGCTCCATGAATACTTTCTTCATGTTCTTGGATTTCCTCCCCTTCCTCCAGGCCCCCAACACAGAGGTCTACTGGGGACATCTGCAATGTTTTGGCATAGCTACGTCAGGATCAGTCAGCTGTCTGCAAGGACTCTGTCTCCCTGGCCTTGCATCCATCCAGGTCACAATGGCTGGGGATGCAGGTGGGAGGCAGTGGAGATCCTGGATGGAGTGAGGTGGGTACTGGACACATTTGGACCCCATTCTGATGAGCAGAACCCCCTGTCCTACTCCGGGCCACCTGCTGGGTCAATGACCAGCCTGTTCCCAGCACTTGTGCCTTGCGCCCCCAAAGGAAGGACACAGACCTGGTCACCACACTCCCAGGAGGGGCCTGCAGTGTCCCACACCTCCGCTGTGCCTGTCAGCTATGCCTCTTGTCTCATCACTTTGTCTCCACTAGCCTGTGGAGTAGTTGCTGTGGGTGATTGTCTTGGGGGAGGAGCCCTGAGGGGAGGGGAGCTGGGCCCCATGTGGGATGTGCTCCTCACGATGGGCTGTGCTGAGGACACCAAGCAGTGACCAGCGCTGACCAGGGCATCTTGTCTAGTGAGGGCTGAGCTCAGTCCCAGGCCCAGGTGGGAGGAGGCCCGGATAACGTGGACAAACACACCTTCCAGAAGCAGGTCAGCCATGGGGCAGGGAGGGTGGGGAGACAGCACTGAGGGTGATGACAGGGCATAGCCTGCTGCAGATGCTCAGCATGCTGCCCAGGTAGAGCTGCCACAGTGCTGGAACACAGCAAGGACACGAAGACAAAGCCTTGCACTGGCTGAGAGGCTGTGCGGCCTCCTGGTGGTATGGTGCGTCTGAGCCAGAGCTGGAGCTGTGGGACGCGGGGACCCAGGGCAGGCAAAGGTGGGTTTGAAGGGGAGGATGTGCTCCTTTTTTTTTTTTTTTTCCGGTACCGGGGATCGAACTCAGAACCTTGCGCTTGCCAGGCAAGCACTTATGCCACTGAGCTATACCCGCAGCCCCAAGGATGTGCTCCTTCTGTTTGACTTGGACCAGGGTGGACATAGGCCAAGGGCTTGTATGCCCTCTATCTGCTGGCTGCTCCTTCCCAGGGGAGCCAAGCAGGGTGCAGTGCGAGGGAGGCGAGGTCACCGTTCCCTTCCTTGCACTTCCCACAGGCTGTGTGCCCACCTCACCTCCGCCCTCCACGGCCTCCAGGCCCCCACCTCTCCCTCTGCTCCCCACGCCTGCCCACCATGTGCATCACTGTGCTCGAGGCTGGGCCATCGCTCTCCCTGTCTCCTTCCCAGCGGCCTCTGGAGTGGACTCTCCCATTTCCTAGCTGGTGGCTTCCTATCCATTTTTCCTGAAAGATCCCAGCCCCTGGCCCCTCCTGAAAACTGGCTCACTCATTTCTGGCACAGTGGTGCAGGTCTGAGGGGCTCCCCCAAGCCCACCACATGGGCTTCCACCACTCTCCCCCTTGCTAGCATGAATTGCTCTGCTTGGTCCCCAGTAGTGGGAGTGGGTGCTGGGGTAAAGGGCGAGGTGGGGAGATGGGGGATTTGACAGGTTAGGGAGCTGTGGGGTATGGTGTGATTTCTGGCCCCATCAATTTTAACCTGCTAAAACTGTTCTTGCTCCCTGCAGAATGACCATTTCTTAAGGGGATTTCATTAATGATAAGCCACAGGGCAGCCAGCCCCCTTGTGGGAAAACTTTAACTCTCAATATTTCTTTCCTTCCCTTACCTGTTCCACTTCAGTTCCCCTTGGACACAAAAGCCAACTCCTCCCTCATCTGCTTTGGCAGTACTGACAACCCACCCTACTCGGTTTGTTCTGACCCACAAACAACCCCCACCCTTGGGCTGTTCTGGCCCTC